>AWOL01S0012472.1:5244-17884 GCA_000715115.1 Nicotiana otophora
ATGTATATATATATATGTATATTTTTATATAAAGTTTCTAAAACTTTATGGTATATATTAGTCATTTGTATTTTTAGTGTAGTTCTTTGTGATTATAATAATCTAAGTCTTTGCCTTTACATTCTAGTTTGATTGGTTGTTTTCTTTTATTAAGTACTATAATTTATTTCATGTTAAAAATAATCAATTTTTAATTGAGTATTTTAATTCTTCATCACTATTTGATTCAATTATTATCAATATATCTTGAAAATGATAGATTTCTCAAAGTTCAATTGATTTGATAGTGTTACGTTGAAACTGTAGTCTCCGGAATATGCGTTTGGTAGTGTATGTCTCATATTTAAGAAAAAACACGATAAATAACCGAAAACCCGACAAAACATGACATAAACCGAATCGATAGAAAACCGACTCAATTGGTTTGGTTTGGTTTAGTTCCAATATTTGAAAAACCCACTTACTTGGTTTGGTTTCTTTTTAGGGAAAAACCAATCCAAACTGAACCATGAACACCCTTAGTTGTGTATCAGATCCCTCTCGTGTTTTGGTGATGTGGGACTCTATCTAAAGTATAGGGTGTTACATACACCCCCTCTTATGGACTCAACGTCCTCGCTGACGTTAGCCTTACTGCATGGGATTCGCCTACACTCAGCACTGAGGTTTGCCCCGCCTAACAAAGATTTGTCTAAACTCAGTTGAACTCTGACCCAACATCGGCAAGGCTGACATAAGAGTGGCTCTGACACCATTTGTAACATACCATCCGCTAGTGATAGTGTTCACTCTGGGCCTAGGCCCTCACAGATTTAAAATGTGCCACTAAGGTCTAAGGCTTCTTAACTTATATACTCAAAATCCCTCTTGTGTTTTGCCGATGTGGGACTCTATCTAAAGTATGGGGTGTTACATACACCCCATCTTATAGACTCAGCGTCCTCGCTGAGGTTTGACCCATCGCATGGGATTTTCCTAGACTCAGCACTGAGGTTTGCCCCATCTAAGCGGGATTTGCCTAAACTCAGTTGAACTCTCACCCAACATCGGCAAGGCTGACATAAGAGTGGCTCTGATACCATTTGTAACATACCACCCGCTAATGATATTCTTCTCTCTAGGCTTAGGCCCTGACGGGTTTAAAATGTGTCACTAAGGTCTAAGGCTTTTTAACGTATATACTTAGCATCCCTCTTGTGTTTTGCCAATGTGGGATTCTATCTGAAGTATGGGGTGTTACATACCCCCCCTCTTATGGACTCAGCGTCCTCGCTGAGGTTTTCCCCACCGCATAGGATTTTCCTAGACTCAGCACTAAGGTTTGCCCCACCTAACCGGGATTTGCCTAAACTCAGTTGAACTCTGACCACCATCAACATGGCTGACACAAGAGTGGCTCTAATACCATTTGTAGCAGACCAGCCCGTTAGTGATATTGCCGGCTCTAGGGCTAGGCCTTCACAGATTTAAAATGTATCACTAGTGTTTAAGGCTTGTTAACTTATATACCTAGCATCACTCTTATATTTTGCCGATGTGGGACTCCGTCTAAAGTTCGGGGTGTTACATCATCATTATGGAGTGAAGAAAAAAACAAGTTAAATAATACAACTGGAAATTCTGAGTTTTTCATCTCTGATTTATCTTTAGAATAGGAAACACACCCATAATTAAGAAGGGGGTGTAGGGGACGCATATACACCAAAAACTATATATATATGCACCAAGAACCATTTCTTACTTACAGACGCTATACAAATTCAAAACAAACAAAAAAAAGAATGATAGTTTACTAAAAGGAGAAGCATAACAGAATGAGCGCTTCAAGTTCATCGAACATTTCCAATGAAGATTATTGGAAATTGTTTTTTTGAATGTTAGTCACTGTTATGAGAAAAGTACATTTAGAAAAGAGGCTATAAAGGCGTATCTACGGATGCACAAACATCACTTGGTAATACTGCAAGAGTGCCAAACACACATCAAATGGAAAACTAAACACTAAACATGAAATCTTGGTGTTACTATGGGACAAAGAACGCATCAACTGTGATATATATTTAGATATCACAAAGCAAACGCCAAAGGGATTGAAAAATATATATCGACAAAATATTCAACTGGATAAATATCCATAGGTTAAGTTCAAATTTCATGGAGTTTATGGAGATCTAACATATGGTCTAGATTTAGAACCATTAAAATTGACACCATATCCTGAGTCACGTAATAAGTTATATGATACATCATGACCTATGATCGGGGGATGCTAATCTAACCAGCCCACCAGATAGAAGCATCAGATATCCAACTACAAATGCGCAGATGAGTAACTTCATCAATTTTACGGCTAGCCCCGGTATTTTAGATTTAGATTTCATCCTTTTTATTTTTGGAGATACCAAATCACCACAAAGATTATCCAAACTTGATAGGATAATCGACACTTCGAAATTTTACACTTCATTTGAACGTGTAACACTAATGATTCTAGGAAGCGACATTTCATACCATATGCCGATAAAGTTGAGGTTGACACGCCTAAGTAAAGTTTCACAAGTGGAGAAGAAAACATTGGTATCCAAATAGGCACTATGTGAGAATTAAGTCCAATTGCAGTTGTGTTAGTTTTGTGAAACTATGGGATTGGCAGTTCTCTTCTCTTTACCCCCCCCNATTTTTTTGGGCCATGAACAATGGATTTCTACTAATGCTTTCAATTAGGGGTGTTCATAAGATCACGAAAAATCGAACCAAATCGAAAACTGAACCAAACCAACCAAAAATATCGATACTTTTTAGGTTTGGTTTGGTTTTGGTTTTGAAATTTAAAAACCGGTCAAATTGGGTTTGGTTTTGGTTTTAATCAAACAAATAACCGAAAAAACCGAACCAAACAGACTATAAAAGTAGTTATTCAAATTTATTATTACACCTATATATATGTATATTTGAATATAAAGTTTCGAAAATTTTATGGTATATATTAGTCATTTGTATTTTTAGTCTAGTTCTTTGCTATTATAATAATCTAATTCTTTGCCTTTACATTCTAGTTTTATTGGTAGTTTTCTTTTACTAAGTACTAGAATTTATTTCATATTAAAAATAATTGATTTTAAATTGAGTAATTAAATTCTTCACCACTATTTTATTCAATTATCATCAATATATCTTGCAATTGATAAATTTCTCAAAGAGCAATTGATTTGATAGTGTTACGTTGAAAATGTAGTCGCCGGAATATGCGTTTGGGAGTATATGTCTCATTTAAGAAAAAAACTGATAACTAACCGAAAAAACCAAAAAACTAACAAAAGCCGACATAAACCGAATCGATAAAAACCCGACTCAATTGGTTTGGTTTGTTTCCAATATTTAAAAAACCCACTTACTTGGTTTGGTTTCTTTTTAGGGAAAAACCGACGCTCTCATGACCCAATTTCACATATAGGTCGTGATGGCGCCCAACGCTACAGTTACGCAAGCCAACAAATAAATTAAACATATATCAATTATTTTTAGAATAATTTTTTAAGAAATTTTATTATTTTTAGCAATATTAAGAAATAAGAAAAGATACCGATTAACTTAAATCCATGAAAATAATATAATTCCAAATTTTACAAATGTGTGTGCCAAAATCTGGTGTCACAAGTGTATGAACATCTAGTAGATTATACAAAACTCCAAAATACTGTCTGAAATAAAAATAAACAGAATGAAAATACAAGGAGAGGCACTGATAGCTGCAGAACGGCTCAGCAAGGCAGCTCACCACTACGCCCCTGGATAACGTGGATGTTCGATGATAGGTCCTCCACTAGTGCCTGTCTCAGATCCTGCACAAAAAGTACAGCAAGTGTAACATGAGTACGTAAACAATGTGTACCTAGTAAGTATCAAGCCTAATCTCGAAGTGGTAGAGACGAGATGGCCTACTTTCACACTCACTAAGAGTCAATAATAATAAATAAAATAAAAATAGCAATATCTAGATCAACATGATTTATAGAATTCGCAATGATTGTCTTTAACCAACAGAAATAATTAAATTCCTTCAAATGCAACAATTCTCAATATATTAATTAAATTTCTTCAATTCCAATAAAATTCCAGTTTATCAATTAGCCTCATTTACAGGAATAACAATAATTTCCTTAACAAGCAGAGATAATTAATTCTTTAAATTTCAAAGATTTTCAATTTATCAATTAGCTTCACAATCTGCAATGAACTATCAAAGTATCGTGTAATTATTATTATTAGGCACGATTGCTGCTGAGGTCGTACGGCCCGATCCAGAGTGTCGTGTACACTGTCGAGGGACGTGCCACGCGATCCATAGATGCATCTATCTTGCCGAGGCATTCGGCCCGCTCCACAAGAAAGGATGACATTTTCTTATGTACCTCCGGAAGGAGAGTATATTTATTATAAGATCAATTCGAGAGGATGAACAATTTCTTTTAATAATTAATTAATTTAAACAGAAAATTAAGCATATGAGATTTTCATCTTTTAATATTTTTACCTAACAATTCACAATATATAAATATATATCAATTAATTTTAATTAAGTAAAGAATATAACTTGCACAAGTAATTCATGCTTTGAGTCCTAAACTACCCGGACTTTAGCATTAATAGTAGCTACGCACGGACTCTCGTCACCTCGTGCGTACGTAGCCCCCACAATTAGCAACAATTATTAATTTAATTACCTGTGGAGTAATTTCCAACTCACAAGATTAGACAAGAGACATACCTCAACTTGCTCTGATTTAATCCAATAGTAGACCTTTTTCTCGATTATCCAACTCTGAATGGCTTGAATCTAGCCAAAATAATTCGATACAATCACTAAAAATTATAGGAATCAATTTCATAAGAAAATACTACATTTTTCAATAAAATCCAAAATTAATTAAAAATTTGTCTGTGGGGCTCATGTCTCGAAACCCGGAGAAAGTTACAAAATCTGGCAACACATTCAATTTCGAGTCCAACCATACCAGTTTTACTCAAATCCGACTCCGAATCAATACCTAAATCTCAAAAATTCATTTGTATGAGATTTCTAAAATATTTCCAAAATTTCAATATCAAAACACTAATTAAATGGTGAAAAAATGATATATTCATGTATATTGACCAAATCCGAGTTAGAATCACTTACCCCAATGTATTTCCTTGAAAATCTATCAAAAGTCGCCTCTGTTCAAGCTCCAATTTGTTACAAATGGCGAATGAGACGAATTCCCTTCTTAATAATTCTGCCCAGGCAGCCCTCGATCATGACCCTCGATCATGGCCTCGATCCTCGGTCTCGATCGTGGGTTCGATCATGGCCCTCGAGCCTTTTCCTTTGATCATGGCCCTCGAGAATGGGTCATCTATCATGACCCTCGAGCCCGCCTCGATTGTGGCTTCGGTCATGGCCCTCAATCATGGCCTCGATCTTGGGCTCGATCAAAGCCCAGAATTTCCAGCAGAAGAGAAATATTGCAGCAGCTGTTTTAAGTCCAACTTTTGATCCGTTAACCATCTGAAACTCAGCCGAGGCCCTCGGGAGCTCAACCAAATATACCAACAAGTCCTAAACATCATACGAACTTATTTGAAACCTCAAATCACATAAAACGACGCTAAAACCACGAATCATGCTCTAATTCAAACTTAATGAAACTTAAAATTTCCAACTTCTACATTCGATGTCAAAACCTAACAAATCAAGTCCGATTGACCTCAAATTTTGAACACAAGTCATAAATGCCATAACAGAGCTATAAAAACTTTCGCAACTAGATTCCGACTCCGGTATAAAACAAGTCAACTCCCCGGTCAAACTTCCAAACTTAAATTCCTATTTTAGCCGTTTCAAGCCTAATTTAACTACGAACTTCCAAATACAATTCCGAACACGCTCCTAAGTCCAAAATCACCATACGAAGATGTTGGAATCATCAAAATTCTATTCCGGGGTCATTTTCTCAAAATGTTGACCGAAGTCAAACTTAGCATTTTAAGGCAAACTTAAGGAACCAAGAGTTCCGATTTCAACCCGAACACTATCAAATCCCGAACCAACCATCCTCGCAAGTCATAAAATAATAAAAGCACATACGAGGAGTTTTATTTAGGGGAACGGGGTTCTAAAAGTTAAAATGACCGGTTGGGTCATTACAATGTCCACCTCTTAAACAAACGTTCATCCTCGAACGGGTTTAGAATTATACTTGAAGTGCTGAATAAGTGTGGATATCTGCTCCACATATTTTGCTCGGCCTCCCAAGTTGCCTCCTCGACTGGTTGGCCCCTCCACTGGACTTTCACCGCAGAAATCCTCTTGGACCTCAACTGGTGAACCTGTTTATCAACAATGGCAACTGGCTCCTCTTGATAATGCAAACTCTTATCTAGCTGAACTGTGCTGAAGTCTAACACATGTGATAGGTCGGCATGATACTTCCAGAGCATAGATACATGGAAAACCGAATTAACTCCCGATGGGCTGGGAGGCAATGCAAGCTCATAAGAAACCTCGCCAACTCGTCTCAACACCTCAAATGTGCCTATAAACCTTGGGATCAATTTCCATTTTTTCCCAAATCTCATGATTCCCTTCATCGGGGAAACTATCAAGAGAACTGTTTCACCTACCATAAATGATAAATCACGTGCTTTCTGATCCGCGTAACTCTTCTGCCTAGGCTGCACTGTACGAAGTCGCTCCTGAATCAACTTTACCTTTTCCAAGGCTTCTTTCACCAAATCAGTACCATATAATTTAGCCTCACCGGGCTCAAACCATCCGATGGGCAAATGACATCGCCGACCATATATAGCCTCAAATGGAGCCATCTCGATACTGGATTGGTAACTGTTATTATAAGCAAACTCAGCTAAAGGTAAGAAACGATCCCACTCACCTCCAAAGTCAACCATACATGCCCTGAGCATATCTTCCAAAATCTGAATTGTCCTCTCTGACTGCCCGTCGGTCTGCGGATGAAAGACTGTGCTGAGCTCTACACGGGTCCCCAACTTACTTTGTACTACTCTCTAGAAATGTGAATTAAACTGAGTACCTCTATCTGATATGATGGAAATTGGCACACCGTGCAACCGAACTATCTCCTGAATATAAATTTGGGCCAACCTCTATGAAGTATACGTAGTCACAACAGGAATAAAGTGTGTCAACTTGGTCAACCTGTCGACAATGACCCAAACTGTATCAAACTTTCGCAAGGTCTGCGGCAACCTAACTACAAAGTCCATAGTGATGCATTCCCATTTCTACTCTGGTATAGTCATCTGATGAAGTAAGATGACTGGCCTCTGGTGCTCATATTTAACTTCCTGTCAATTTAGACACTTGCTATGTTCTCTATACTGTGGTATCAGAGCTAGCCCATCCCGTCGGAGGGAGGAACCGTTTACTGAATATGTCTGAGTCATTTCCATCATCCTCTTCCCTTGCAAAAATGAATATATCTCCTTCTATATATAAAACCTTGTCCAAAAAATATGATTACCTCTATGAAGTAGATATCCTACCCGACGAACAAAAAGTATCTTCCACTGAACTACCCCTTATAAACCCTTACTCAGCATTTGCCAAAAAATCATTTGCACCATGGACCCAAATCTGTTCCTTAGTCCAACAGAAACCAAAAGGAGTCAAAGAATATGTTGCTGCCTCAAAACTTGATCAACATCCTATTCTTGCCACTCGAGAGGAGCAATTTATTTCCCTCCAAATTCCGGATGATTTTCCCAGACAATGGAGAGATTGTGGTTTTACCCATATCCATTTTGGTGCTATCCGAATTGCTCTGACTTATCATGGAAGAAAAGGTCAACCTGTTGTTGGTCAATTTTCTCTTCTAGATACAAGATACTTAGAGTACCAACATGCAAATTTGGGTACTGCAGAAGTTACCTTGAATGCAGGAACTGTCTTCATAACTATCTTTTCAAATTTCAACATGTCCCTTTATGACCCATACTTAACCGAAGCACTCAAAATCCAAGTCCAAATCCAAGGTGCCCCACAAGCCAAAGATTCAATCCAAGCCACTCTTCATCACCAAATGGCGTGGCGGGTCCAAAATCATGCCATGGATCTCTGCCTTCCCGAAGGAGAAAATGCTTTACTCTTGAATATTGATGCTACCAAAGGAAACACCATGTGCACCCAGATACCCAGACAAATTTCCAGAGATGAACTAGTTAAAATTATTCCTGATTCCTGGATCACAAATTATGAAAAGCTAAGAGATCCAGAAGAATCTCTGCAAGCTGGTGAGCCAACTTTTACTAAAAAGAAATGACAAAACCGTTTCCATAACCTTTGACCATTCCCATCTCAAAAAACCCAATAAAACCAGCTTTTCTTGCCAAATGATCCAACCCAAAGACACAGACCCAGACCCTGACCCTGAAAGGGCACCCTTTTAGAATATACAAACTATCACGGAAGAACATGATTGGTGTAAACATTTCGACAAAGACGGCAGAAGAGTTTGGTGGTTCAAATGCCCCTTTACGGGACACTGCCCTTGGGATCTCGGTTGCGACTGCCAAGATTGTTTGGAAGATCCAATTGGAGAATATGATGACCACCACCTAGATTATTGGGAAAGATTTGGTCTCAACGAGACTAAACCAAAATCCAAGAAAAAGGGGAAAACTACTGAAAGGCAAATTGTATCATAAATACGAAAGTTTCCCTACAATAAGGGCTGGATATTGTCAAGCTACACTAACAGCTAATTTGAATACTCAACTATGTCCCTTTTCATTCGTCGCCACCAATAGTGCTGCCTTAGGTCATGATACATCTTCGTAGCACCTGGATGAATAGATTACCGAGAACTGTATGCTTCCTCTAGGATCTTTTTCCTCAGTCCATCCACATTAGGAACACATAGACAATCCTGGAGTCGCAGAACACCATCCGCACCAATAGTAACTTCCTTGGCACCACCCCGTAGTACCATTTCTCGAAAAACCCTTAAGTGTGGATCATCATACTGGCGATCCTTGATCTGCTCAAATAATGAAGACTGAGCTACAACACATGCAATAACTCGGCTGGGCTCTGAAATATCCAGTCGCACAAGTCTGTTGGCCAAGGACTAAATATCCAAAGCTAATGGCCTCTCCTCTGCTGAAATGAAAGCCAAACTACCCAAACTCTCCGCCTTTCTACTCAAGGCGTCTCCAACCACATTTTCTTTGCCCGGATGATATATGATAGTAATATCATAATCTTTTAGTAACTCAAGCCATCTGCACTGTCTCAAATTTAGGTCCTTCTGCTTGAACAAATGCTGCCAACTGCGATGATCAGTGTAAACATCACAAGACACCTGATAAAGATAATGCCTCCAAATCTTTAGAGCGTGAACAATCGCAGCTAACTCCAAATCATGTATCGGATAATGCTTTTCTTGGGGCTTCAGTTGAAATGAAGCATATGTAATACCTCGCCCTTCTTGCATCAATACACAACCCAAACCAACGTGTGAAGCGTCACAATACATTGTATACATCCCCGAACCGGAAGGCAACACTAACATTGGTGCTATAGTTAATGTTGTCTCGAGCTTCTGAAAGCTCGCCTCACAATCATTAGACCATTGGAACGGAGCACCCTTCTGGGTTAATATGGTCAAGGGTGCTGCAATAGACAAAAAACCCTCCACGAACCGACAATAATAACCTGCTAAACCCAGAAAACTCATGATCTCAGTCGACGGAGTGGGACAATGCCAATTCTGAACTGCCTCAATCTTTTTGGGACCAACCTTAATGCCCTCCCCCGATACAATATGCCCCAAAAATGCTACAGAGTCTAGCCAAAACTCATATTTAGAGAACTTAGCATATAACTTTTGTTCCCACAATATCTGAAGCACTACTCTCATATGCTGCTCATGCTCCTCCTTACTGCGCGAGTAGATCAAAATGTCATCAATGAAGACAATGACAAACGAATTAATATATGGCCTGAATACCCTGTTCATCAGATCTATAAATGATGTCGGAGCGTTAGTTAAACCGAAGGACATCACCAGAAACTCATAATGACCATATCTAGTCCGGAGAGCAGTCTTCAACATCGGAATCCCGAATCTTCAACTACTGGTACCCCGACCTCAAGTTGTTCTTAGAGAGCACACTGCAACTGGTCAAATAGATCATCAATATGTGGTAACGAGTACTTGTTCTTAATAGTGACTTTGTTCAATTGGCGATAATCAATACACATCCGCATTGTTCAATCCTTTTTCTTCACAAATAATGCCGGTGCACCCCAAAGCGATACACTCGGTCTGACAAACACTTTGGCTAGTAACTCCTCAAGTTGTTCTTTCAATTCTTTCGGAGCCATGCGATACAATGGGATAGATATAGGCTGGGTATCTGGAGCCAAGACAATACAGAAATCAATATCACGATCAGGTGGCATACCTAAAAGATCTGAAGGAAATACATCGGAGAACTCCCAAACTATATGCACTGAATCAATAGCCGGAGTCTCTGCAGTAGTATCCCGGATATAGGCTACATAAGGCAAACAACCCTTCTCAACCATATGTTGAGCCTTTATAAAAGAAATAACTCGATTAAATGAACTAACAGACGAACCCTTCCACTCCAGCATAGGCAATGCTGGAATAGCCAAGGTAACAGTCTTGGCATGACAGTCTAGAATAGAATTATATGGAGATAACTAGTCCATGCCCAGAATAATTTCAAAATTGGTCATATCAAGAAATAGGAGATCTGCTCTAGTTTCATAACCACATAATGTAATAATACAGAACCGGTAGATCCGGTTCACAATAACAGAATCGCCGACATGAGTGGACACATAAACAGGAGTACTCAAGGACTCACGAGAAACACCCAGGAATGGAGCAAATAGAGATGACACATATGAATACGTAGATCCTGGATCAAATAATACTAAGGCATCTTTGCCGTAAATAGCAATAATACATGTAATGAGGGCATCTAAGGCCTCTACATCTGTTCTGGCCGAAAAAAGCATAGAACCGAGCTGGAGCGTCAACTGGCTGGCCTCCGCCTGGCTGACCTCCACCTCTAGGACAGCCCCTACCCACCTGTCCTCCACCTCTTGGTGGTCGGACAACTGGTGGAGAAACTACTCCGGTAATCATAGGCTACTGACCCTGTTGCACTAGTTTACCCCAAAGCCTAGAGCAAAATCTCTGTATGTGACTGGGATCGCCGCACTCGTAACAACTCTTTAGTGCGATGGGCTGCTGTCTAGGAGTCTAGCCCTGGGGACCTGAATACCCACTGGGAGGACCATGAATAGTTGGTGGGAGATAAGAACTCTCTGGTATAGCACTGAAAGAGGGTCGCACTGGAGCACCTCGAGTAGGTGGTGGTGCTGGATATGGGGGCATGCTGGACTGCCCTCTCACGAACTGACCTCTGCCCCCAGATGGAGAACCTCTAAACTCTCCAGAATACCTAAACCACTTATCTCACATAACCTTCTCTCGGCTCCGCTGACATACACCCTCAATCCTGCGGGTTATCTCCACGACTAACTCATAAGAAGTACCCATCTCAACCTCTCAATCCATAGTGGCCTAAATGCCAGTATGTAAACCCGCAAGGAACCTTCGCACTCTCTTAGCCTCAGTAAGGAGTATCATAAGTGCATGGCGAGATAACTCAGAGAACATTGCCTCATAATCGGTCACTGACATCTGACCCTGCTGGAGCTGCTCAAACTGAAACCGCAACTCTTCCCTCTGAAAGGGTGGAATATACCTGTCCAGGAAAATACGGGTGAACCTGTCCCAAGTCATGGGAGGAGAATCTGTTGGTCTGCCAAGAACATAAGACTGCCACCATCTACGGGCTCTGCCCTCTAGCTGAAAAGTAGCAAAGTCTAACCCATAAGACTCCAATATCCTCATGTTGTAAAGTCCATCCTTGCACTGATCAATGAAATCCTGGGGATCCTCATGTCGCTCACCCCCAAAGATAGGGGGATGTAGTCTAGTCCATCTATCCAATAGTTTCTGAGGATCAGCGACTGCAGCTGTCCTGGGCGCAGGTGTAGCTACTGCCACTGGCTGGGCTCCACCCATGGGTAGTGTACCTTGGGTCTGATATACAATAGTTGCCTACCTATAAGCCTACGCGATAGGGGTCTGTGCTCCCCTACGCGCCTAGGATGTGGTTGGGTCTGCCGGAAATAAACTGGGCTGAGTTATATTGTCCATGAACCGCAGCATACGACCCATAATATCATGGAATCCCGGTGCAGATGTGAAATCTACCGGAGCTGGCTCTGCCACAGGCACCTCACCCTGTTCCTCAACAATGGGGTTCCCTGTTGGATCCACTGGCAGCATAACTGGAACAGTCTTGGGACGTCCTCGCCCTCTACCACAGGCTGGAGCCCTCCTTCGACCTCTGCCTCGGCCTCTAGTAACTGGGGGAGTAGCTCTTACCTGGTCTGGAATCTCATTAGACGCGTTCTCACCATCTGTGAGAGAATAAGAGAAGGATATTTAGTACTACATTAATTGCACGATGGAATATGAAGAAAGGTAGTTTCCTAACACCCTATAGCCTCTCG
>AWOL01S0012472.1:17896-45783 GCA_000715115.1 Nicotiana otophora
CATGTTGTCACGACCCAATTTCACTTATAGGTTGTGATGGCGCCCAACACTACAGCTAGGCAAGCCAACAAATAAATTAAACATATATCAATTATTTTCAGAATAATTTTCTAAGAAATTTTATTATTTTACTAGCAATATTAAGAAATTATAAAAGATACTGATTAACTTAAATACAAGAAAATAATACAATTCCAAATTCTACCAATGTGTGTTTCAAGACCTGGTGTCACAAGTGTATGAGCATCTAGTAGATTGTACAAAACTCCAAAATACTTTCTGAAATAAAAATAGACAGAATGCAAATACAAGGAGAGGCACTGATAGCGGCAGAACGGCTCAGGAAGACAGCTCACCACTACGCCTTTGGATAACGTGGATGTGCGATGATAGGCCCTCCACTAGTACCTGTCTCAGATCTTGCACAAAACGTGCAGCATGAGTACGTAAACAATGTGTACCCAGTAAGTATCAAGCCTAGTATCGAAGTGGTAGAGACGCGATGGCCGACTTTGACACTCACTAAGAGTCAATAACAATAAATAAAATAAAAATAGTAATATATAGATCAACAAGATTTATAGAATTTACAATGATTGTCTTTAACTAGCAGAAATAATTAAATTCCTTCAAATGCAACAATTCCTAATATATTAATTGAATTCCTTCAATTCTAATAAATTTCCAGTTTATCAATTAGCCTCATTTAGAGGAATAACAATAGTTTCCTTAACAAGCAGAGATAATTAATTCTTTAAATTTCAAAGATATTCAATTTATCAATTAGCTTCACAAGCTGCAATAAATTATCAAAATATCGTGTAATTATTATTATTAGGCATGATTTCTGCCGAGGCCGTACGACCCGATTTAGTGTGTCGTGTACACTACCGAGGGACGTGCGGCGCGATCCATAGATGCATCTATCTTGCCGAGGCATTCGGCCCGCTCCACAAGAAAGGATGACATTTTCTTATGTACCTCCGAAAGGAGAGTATATTTATTATAAGATCAATTCGAGAGGATGAACAATTATTTTTAATAATTAATTAATTTAAATAGAAAATTAAGCATATGAGATTTTCATCTTTTAATATTTTTACCTAACAATTACTAATATATAAATATATATCAATTAATTTTAATTATGTAAAGAATACAACTTGCACAAACAATTCATGCTTTCAGTCCTATACTACCCAGACTTTAGCATTAATAGTAGGTGTGCACGGACTCTCGTCACCTCGTGCGTATGTAGCCCCCACAATTAGCAACAATTATTAATTTAATTACCTATGGGTTAATTTTCCGCTCACAAGATTAGACAAGAGACTTACCTCAACTTGCTCCGATTTAATCCAATAGTAGGCCTTTTCCTTGATTATCCAACTCTGAATGGCTTGAACCTAGCCAAAATAATTCGATACAATCAATAAAATTATAGGAATTAATTTCATAAGAAAATACTACATTTTTCAATAAAATCCAAAATTAATTAAAACTTCGTCCGTGGGGCCCACGTCTTGAAACCCGGCGAAAGTTATGAAATCCGCCAACCCATTCAATTACGAGTCCAACCATACCAGTTTCACTCAAATCCAACTCTGAATCGATACCGAAATCTCAAAAATTCGTTTCTATGAGATTTCTAATAATTTTTCAAAATTTCAATCTCAAAACACTAATTAAATGGTGAAAACAATGATATATTCGTGTATATTGACCAAATCCGAGTTAGAATCACTTACCCAAATGCCTTTCCTTGAAAATCTATATGGGACGAATGCCCTCCTTTATAATTCTGCCGAGGAAGCCCTCGATCATCACCCTCGATCATGGCCTCGACCCTCGCCCTCGATCGTGGCTTCGATCATGGCCCTTGAGCATGGGCCTTCGATCATGACCCTCAATCATGGCCTTGATCCTCGGCCTCGATCGTGGCTTCGATCATGGCCCTCCAGAATGGGTATTCTATCATGACCCTTGAGCCTGCCTCGATCGTGGCTTCAATCATGGCCCTCGATCATGGCCTCGATCTTGGGCTCGATCACAGCCCAGAATTTCCAGCAGGAGAGAAAAATTGCAGCAGCTGGTTTAAGTCCAACTTTTGATCCTTTAACCATTTGAAACTCAACCGAGGCCCTCGAGACCTCAACCAAATATACCAACAAGTCCTAAAACATCATACGAACATATTTGAAACCTCAAATCTCATAAAAGGACGCTAAAACCACGAATCATGCTCCATTTCAAGCTTAATGAAACTTAAAATTTCCAACTTCTACATTCGATGTCGAAACCTATCAAATCAAGTCCGATTGACCTCAAATTTTTCACACAAGTCATAAATGAAATAACGGAGCTATGAAAATGTTTGAAACTTGATTTCGACTCCGGTATAAAAAAAGTTAACTCACCGGTCAAACTTCCAAACTTAAATTCCTATTTTAGCCGTTTCAAGCCAAATTTAACTACAGACTTCCAAATACAATTCCGAACACGCTTCTAAGTCCAAAATCACCATACAGAGATGTTGGAATCATCAAAATTCTATTTCGGGATCGTTTTCTTAAAATGTTGACCGAAGTCAAACTTAGCATTTTAAGGCCAACTTAAGGAACCAAGTGTTCTGATTTCAACCCGAACACTTCCAAAAACCCGAACCAACCATCCCCGCAAATCATAAATTAATAAAAGCACATACGTGGAGTTTTATTTAGAGGAACGGGGTTCTAAAAGTTAAAATGACCGGTTGGTTCATTACAGACCCAGACCGAACCATGAACACCCCTAGATGTGTCATAGCGAGGGCTCGAGTCAATTTTTCATATTTCCAAAAGTGTGCTCTGGTGAAGCTGTAAGAAAATTTGCAAGTAGATGAAAACACGATTGCGGTAATACATTGCTCTCTTAATATTGTACCTACGAAGATAAAGTTAAAGAAAGGACAGTAAAGAGAACAAAGGAAGATCATAAATCTTTTACATTAAAGTTGTAGAGTATAACAAAGTATCAAAGAAAGCTGAAGATGTACTTCATATGAAGTGGAATTTATTTGGTCCCTATTTTAGAAAGGAGCAGTCTGCATCTGTAACACTCCAGACTTTAGACAGAGTCCGACATCCGCAAAACACAAGAGTGGTATCTGTCACGATCCAAAACTTCCTCTGTAAAATGTCGTGATGGCACCTAGTCTATATGGCAGGGTAAGCCTATCAAATGCGTAAATAACAAAAATGGAAGCAAAACTTAACAACTAACTGCAACAGATAACTAAATAACTGGTAGCAATGTCGCTCGACATATACAATAACCAACACTCTAGTAATACACAGTATTCCCAAAACTCGAAACATCATAAGTGACAAGCTACAGGAGGAAACGAATATCTCTATACACCAGAGTCTAATAAAAAATATACAAAAGGTAATTGACATAGGGGAGAATAGAAGGGGACTCCGAGGTCTGCGAATGCGGAAGATGTACCTTGAACTCTCCCCACAGTAGCAAGCACTCTCATCTAATAGCAGGGCTAATAAGAAGTACCTGGATCTGCACACAAAAACATTTACAGAAGAGTAGCATGAGTACACCACAACATTAAACAGTAAGTGCCAAGCCTAACCTCGGTCGAGTAGTGACGAGGTCAGGTCAGGCCCACTGGTATATAATAAATAAAGCAGAGGAATATAACAGTATATTAAGAGATTGGAATTTAACAAAAGAAAAACACAGCAAAAATAGCAGTACAACACACAGGGGGTAAAACAATAGGGGATCTCCCGAGATACCGTCTCGTAGTCCCAAAGTAAATAAGCAAAGAGAATCTCCCGAGGTACCGCCTCGTAGTCTCAAAAGTAAATGTGCAGGGAGAGCTCCCGAGGTACCACCTCGTAGTCTCAAAAGTAAATATGAAGGGAGAACTCCCGAGGTACCGCCTCGTAGTCTCAAAAGTAAATGTGCAGGGAGAACTCCTGAGGAACCATCTCGTAGTCTCAAAAGTAAACACACAGCTCAAACCGATAAATACAACAGTTAACAGCGATAATTCTATAGTTAAGAGTGATAAAGAACAAGGAAAAATAGGAAATCAACTAGGCATGCTGCATAGAGGTTAAGTAAGCAGATAAAGCAAGTAGACATGTGATATTAGACTAAACAAGATAACTACACATGTTGGTATAACTCAACTAAGAATGAAAACAGGTTACTACTCAGTAAACAATCGGGTTTTTCAACCATAGCCCGTGTACGCACCCGTCACCTCGCGTACACGGTGCTCACATATCATAACCTTACCAAATCCTAAGGGGATTTCCGCCCCCACAAGGTTAGGCAAGCCCCTTACCTCGAACCAAGCTCAATCAATCAGTAAGAATGCCCTTTTTCCTCGATTATCCAACTCCGAATGGCCCAAATCTATCCAAAAACAATTACATATCATACATACAACTATAATAGACTAATCTAATTAATGAAATCAAGACCTTAACAAATATTTCAAAAATCATTCTAAAAGGTCGACCCGGGCCCATGTCTCGAAATCGGATAAAAGCCACAAAATACGAACATCCATTCACTCACGAGTTCACTCGTACCAAAATTATCCAAATCCGATATCAAAATCCCAACCAAAACTCAAAAACATAGTTGAATAACTTATCCCATTTTTCCCAAATTGCTCAACCAAATTCCTTAATTAAATGATGAAATCAACTATAGATTAGTGGAATATAACCATAAACAAGTTAAGAATCATTACCCCCAAGTTCTCTATGAAAACTCCTTGAATTATCGTTTCAATCCTAGATCTCAATGACCCAAAATGAAAATGAGATCAAACTCTCTAAATTTCCCCTTTTCTGCTCAGCGATCTCGCACCTGCAGACCTCTAGTCGCACCTGCGATGCCGCACCTGTGGAAATTCTATTGCAGGTGCGGAAATGACTTAAGAGGGTTGGGTCCACTTCTGTGATGAGGTGGCCACACCTGCGATGGAAATTCGAAATAACTTAAGAGGGCTGGGTCCACTTCTGCGATGAGGTGGCCGCACCTGCGTGCCCGCTTCTGCATTCCTTTCACCGCTCCTGCGAGTTAGCTTCTGCGAGACTCTAACGGCTTCTGCGGTCCTTTTCACCGCTCATGTGAATCCGCTTCTGCGAGACTCTGACTGCTTCTGCGGTCCCGGCTGGGCAGGCCTATAATTACTTCTGCGGCTCGATGGCCGCTTCTGCGGTGCCGCAACTTCAGGTGGGATTACAGCAGGTGTAGCAACTTCAGCCAATCTAACACATTTCCAAATGATCTGTTATCCACCCGAAATCAACCCGAGGCCCCCGGGACCTCAACAAAACATACCAAAAAGTCCTAAAAAATTATACGAATATAGTCGAGCCCTCNATACCTCAACAAAACATACCAACAAGTCCTAAAAAATTATACGAATATAGTCGAGCCCTCAAATCACGTCGAACAATAACAAAAGCATGAATCACACACCAAATCAAACTTCATGAACTTGGAACTTCAAACTTCCATAACCGATGCCAAAACCTATCAAACCATGTCTCATTGACCTCAAATTTTGCACATAAGTGATAATTGACATTTTAGACTTACTCCAACTTCCGGAATCAAAATTCGACCCCGTTATCAAAAAGTCCACTATCGGTCAAAATTCCCAAAAATTCGAATTTCGGCATTTCAAGCCTAAATCAGCTACAGACCTCTAATTCACATTCCGGATATGCTCCTAAATCCAAATTCACCCAACGGAGCTAACGAAACCGAGAAAATACCATTCCAGAGTCGTCTTCTCACAGTTCCAACTACGGTAAAATATCCTACGACATAAGCTTCTGTTTTAGGGACTAAGTGTCCCCAAACACTCCGAAACCACGAACAAAACCTCCCGACAAGTCACATAAGAAGAAAACGATGGGGGAAGTAGTAAACAAGGGGTTGGGGCTATTACTCTCAAAATGACCGGTCGGTTCGTTACAGTATTAGAACCCTCTTATGTTTTGGCAATGTTGGACTCTGTCTAATGTCTGGGGTATTACATACACCCCCTCTTATGGACTCAACGTCCTCACTGAGGTTTTCCCCACCGCATGGGATTCTCCTACACTCAGCACTGAGGTTTGCCCCACCGCATGGGATTCTCCTACACTCAGCACTGAGGTTTGCCCCACCTAACCGAGATTTGCCTAAACTCAGTTGAACTCTAACCTAACATCGGCAAGGCTGATACAAGAGTGGCTCTGATACCATTTCTAACCGACCACCCGCTAGTGATATTGTTCGCTTTGGGCAGGCCTTCACGGATTTAAAATGCGTCACTAGGGACTAAGGCTTGTTAACTTATATACCCAGCATCACTCTTGTGTTTTGCCATTGTGGGACTCTGTCAAACGTTTGGGGTATTACAACATCATTATGGAATGGAGAAACAAAAGATAAGTTAAATAATACAACTGGAAATTCTGAGTTATTCATCTCTGATTTATCTTTAGAATAGGAAACACCAAGAAGGGGTATAGGAGACGTATATACACTAAGAAGTCTATATATATGCACCAAGAACCATTACTTACTTACAAATGCTATACAAATGCAAAAAGAAACTAGAGTTTCAAAAAAGAGAGAAGCATAACGGAATGAGCGCTTCAAGTTCATCGAACATTTCCAATGAAGATTATTGGAAATGTTTTCTTGGAATGTGAGCCACTGTTATGAGAAAAATACACTTAGAAAAGAGGCTATAGAAGCGTATCAACGGATGCACAAAACTCACTTGGTAATACTACAAGAATGTGAAATGCACATCAAATGGAAAACTAGCACTAAACTTGAAAACTTGGTGTTACTATAGGACAAAGAACGAATCAACTGTGATATATCTTTTAGATATCACAAAGAAAATGCCAGAGCGATTGACAAATATATATCGGCAATATATTCAGTTGGTTAAATATCCATTGGTTAAGTTCGAATTTCATGGAGTTTATGGAGATCTAACATATGGTCTAGATATATAACCATTTAAATTGACACCACATCCCGAGTCACGTAATAAGTTATATGATACATCATGACTTATGATCGGGGGATGCTAATCTAACCCGCCCATCAGAGAGAAGCATCGGATCTCCAAATACAAAAGAGCAAATGAGTAACTTCATCAATTTTACGGCTAGCCCCGGTATTTTAGATTTAGATTTCTTACCCTTTACATATGGAGATACCAAATCACTATAAAGATTATCCAATTATGATAGGATAATCTGCACTTCAAAATTTTACACTTCATTTGAATGTATAACACTAACGATTCTAGGAAGTGACATTTCAGACCATATGCCGATAAAGTTAAGCTTGGCACGCCAAGGTAAAGTTGCACAAGTGGAGAATAAAATATTGGTATCCAAATAGACACTATGTGAGAATTAAATCTAATTGCAGTTGTGTTGGTTTTGTGAAACTACGAGATTGGAAGTTCTCTTCTCTTCACCCCCCTTATTTTTTATGGGCCATGAACAACGGACTTCTACTAATGCTTTCAATTAGGGGTGTTGATAAGAACCCTGAAAAATTGAACCAAACCGAAAACTGAACGAAACCGACCAAAACAACTGATACTTTTTAGGTTTGGTTAGGTTTTGGTTTTGAATTTTAAAAACCGATCAAATTTGGATTGGTTTTGGTTTTAATATTAAAATAACCAAAAGAAACCGAACCAAGCCGACTATAAAAGTAGCTATTTAAATTAATTATTATACCTATATATATGTATATTTTTATATAATGTTTCTAAAATTTTATGGTACATATTAATCATTTGTATTTTTAGTCTAGTTCTTTGCTATTGTAATAATCTAATTATTTGCCTTTACATTCTAGTTTTATTGGTAGTTTTCTTTTACTAAGTACAAGAATTTATTTCATGATAAAAATAATCGATGTTTAATTGAGTACTTAAATTCTTCATCACAATTTGATTCAATTATCATCAATATGTCTTGAAAATGATAGATTTCTCAAAGAGCAATTGATTTGATAGTGTTACGTTGAAAATGTAGTCGCCAGAATATACGTTTGGTAGTGTATGTCTCATATATAAGAAAAAACAGATAAATAACCGAACAAACTGAACAAACCGAAAAACCGACAAAACCCGACATAAACCGGGTCGATAAAAAACTGACTCAATTGGTTTGGTTTGGTTCCAATATTTGAAAAACCCACTTACTTGGTTTGGTCTCTTTTTAGGGAAAAACTGACCCAAACAGAACCATGAACACCCCTAACTGTGTCATAGCGAGGGCTTAAGTCAAGTTTTCATATTTCAAAAGTGAGCTCTGCACAAAACTGTAAGCAAATTTGCAAGTAGATGAAAACACTAATTGCGGTAATATATTACCCTCTTAATGTAACGACCCGACTGGTCATTTTGAGCTCTAGCACATCGTTCAGAAGTTTGCGGCCATGAGCAACTTCACTTCAGGTATTATGACTTGTATGCATGGTCGGAATTGAAATTTTGGAAGTTCAGAGTTGATTTGTAAAGCAAATTCTCATTTCAGAAGCTTTAAGTTGAAGGAATTGACTAAGGTTGGATTTTTGAGTAAATGATCTCGGAATCGAGATTTGAAGGTTCCAACAAGATCATATGATGAATTCGGACTTGGGCGTATGTCCGAATCGGGTTTTGAATGACCCGGGAGAGCTTCAATGCCTATTGTGGAAGTTGGCATTTTGGAAGAATTTCATAAATTTGGGTTGAACTGCATTTCAATATTATCAATGTCCATTTGGGATTCCGAGTTTAGGAATAGCTCTGTATGGTGATTCTGGTATTGGGAGAGCGTCCGGAAGTAGATTCGGAGGTCCGTAGGTCATTTGGCTAAAGCTGGAAATCTGAAGGTTTTTGAGAAGTTTGACCGGAAGTGGACTTTTTGATATTGGAGTCGGAATCCGATTCCGAAAGTTGGAGTAGGTCTGTAATTTCAAGTGTGACTTGTGTACAAATTTTGAGGTCAATCGGCCATGATTTCATAGGTTTCGGCATCGAATATAGAAGTTAAAGTTTTAAAGTTTATTAAGTTTGAATTGGGGTGAGATTCATGGTTTCGATATTGTTTGATGCGATTTGAGGCCTTGAGCAAGTTTGTGTCATATTTTGGAACAGGTTGGTATGATTGGACGAGGTATCACGACCCAATTTCCCCTTCGTGTGATATCGTGACGGCACCTAGTCTCTAAAACTAGGTAAGCCTAACATTTTGTGGAGTAATGAAATAAAAATATAAATTTAACCAACAATTCAAAAATACACAACAATCCCAAAACCCGGAACATCGTGAATCACAAACTACAGGAGGAAAATCTAGTGTCTCTATACATCAGAGTCTATCAAAAGAAAATACAGAATATAATGGACATGGGGAAGAGTAGAAGGGGACTCCGAGGTCTGCGGACGCAGTAGATATACCTTGAAGTTTCCAAGCTTTCCTGACTCACTAATAGCGCTGCTAATAAGGAGCACCTGGATCTGCACACAAAAAAAAACATGTGCAGAGAGTAGCATGAGTAAACCATAATCGGTACCCAGTAAGTACCAATCCTAACCTCGGTCGAGTAGTGACGAGGTCAGGTCAGGGCCCTACTGGTAAATATATATTAAAACAAGATAGAGTGTAATACCGCAATAAAATAAAGGCTGAAATCAAACAACAATGAAATCATAGAAGGTAACAGCTCAGTACACAAAAACACAACAGGGGATCTCCCGAAGATACCGTCTCGTAGTCCCAAATGTAAATGTGCAGTACAGGGGGATCTCCCGGAATATCGTTATGTAGTACCAAAGTAAATATGCAATAAAGGAGGATCTCCCGGAATACCATTTCGTAGTCCCAAAGTAAATATGCATTACATGGGGATCTCCCAGAATACCGTTCCATAGTCCCAAAGTAAATATGCAGTACATGGGGATATCCCGGAATACCATTCCGTAGTCTCAAAGTAAATATGCAGTACAGGGGGATCTCCTGGAATACCGTTTCGTAGTCCCAAAGCAAATATGCAGTGAAAATAATAGAATTCAATAGTTACGGCACAAAATTCTACAGTTCAACCTAAGTACCAGTTAAGGAAAGACAGGTAAATTCACTAAACATGTTGCACGTAGTTCAAGTAAATGGCTAAGGCAAGTAGGCATGCTATGCTAATCTAGCAGGATACTACACATGCTGATGAAACTCAAATGAGAAAGAAATCAGGTTATTAATTGGTAGAAAATTGGGTTTTTACACAATTAGCCTGTGTACGTACTCGTCATTTCACGTACACGGCGCTCATATATCAAAAATAGTACAAATCTTCCCCCACACAAGGTTAGGCAATCCACTTACCTCGAACCAAGCTCAATCAATCGGTAAGAATGCCTTTCCCACGAATATCCGGCTCTAAATGGCACAAATCTAGCCAAAAGCAATTACATATCATAAATTCAACCATAATAGACTTATCTAAATAATTAAATCAATATTTTAACAAATATTCTGAAATTCGCCCTAAAAAGTGGACCCGGGCCCACGTCTCGAAATTGGGTGAAAAGTCACAAAATCCGAATGCTCATTCACTCACGAGTCTAACCATATCAAATTTACTAAAATCCGATACCAAATGGTCCTTCAAAACCACAATTCAAACTTTCCAAATCCCTAGTCTCAAACTCCCAAATTTCACCTTAAATACACACTAACTAGGTGAAAAAATAAATGGGTAAGTAAGATTATTGATCAAAATAAGCACAAGGGACTTACCTCAAGAAATCTCTCGAAAATGCTCTCACAAATCGCCCTAAACCGAGTTTGCAAAGTCCAAAATGGCAAAAATCGCGAAGCCCTTCGGTTTTAACCACTGCCCAGGTATTTCCGCACCTGTGGAGCCAGGGCTCGCATCTGTGGGTGCGCTTGTGCGAAAAAATGTGCGCATTTGTGCAAATCACTTACCCCCTCTGCCTCTGCACCTGCGATGAAAGGGCCGCACCTGTGCGTGCACGCCTGCGAAAATCCCTTCCGCTTCTGCGGACCTTGCGCACCTGCGATGAACCTAACACATCTGCGGGCATCGCAGATGCAGAATTCACCTCGCACCTCCAACTTTTTGATATGTTAAGCACTCGAAACTCACCCGAGGCCCCCAGGACCTCAACCAAACATACCAACCAATCCTAAAACACCATACGAACTTAGTCGAGCCCTCAAATCACATCAATTAACGTTAAAATCACAAATCATCCTCTGATTCAATCTTTAAGAACTTGAAACTTTCAAATTCGACAACCGATGCCGAAACCAACCAAACCACGTCCAGTTGACCCCAAAGTTTGCATACAAGTCATATTAACCATTACAGACCAACTCCAACTTCCGAAATCAGAATCCGACCACGATATAAAAATTTCCACTATCGGTCCAAATCTCCAAAAATGTGACTTTCGCCATTTTAAGCCTAAATAGCTACGGACCTCCAAAACAGAATCCAGACATGCTCCTAAGTCTAAAATCACCCAACAGAGCTAACAAAACCGACGAAACTCCATTCTGGAGTCGTCTTCACACAGTTCCGACTACAGTCAAAATCCTAAGACTTAAGCTCCCATTTTAGGGACTAAGTGTCCCAAAACACTCTAAAAACCAAAACGAAACCTCCCGGCAAGTCACAATAGAAGAAATAATTATGAAAGAAGCAGTTAAATAGGTGATCAGGTCTATATATCTCAAAACGACCAGCCGGGTCATTACATCCTTCCTTTTTAAAAATAATTGTTTGTCCTCGAACGAGCATAAAGACATACCTGAAGTGGTGAAAAGGTGAGGGTAACGGCTACGCATAACATGCTCGGTCTCCCAAGTCGCCTCCTCGATCGTTTGTCCCCTCCATTGAACCTTCACAGAAGCAATGTTCTTTGACCTTAGCTTTCTGACCTGCCTGCGTAAAATAGTCATTGGCTCCTCAACATAAGATAGATCCTTGTCCAATTGGACTGAGTTGAAATCCAACACATGGGACGGATCGCCGTGATGCTTCCGGAGCATAGAAATATGGAATACCGGATGAACGCTTGCTAGACTGGGAGGCAAGGCAAGCTCATGAGCAACCTCCCCAACTCACCGCAACACCTCAAACGGACCAATGAACCTTGGGCTCAGCTTGCCCTTCTTTCCAAACCTCATAACGCCCTTCGTAGGCGAAACCCAGAGAAAGAATCGCTCTCCAACCATGAATGCCACATCGTGAACCTTCTGATCCGCATAACTCTTCTGTCTGGACTGGGCTGTGCGAAGTCTATCCTGAATCACCTTAACCTTTTCCAAGGCATCCTGAACCAAGTCCGTACCCAAGGCCTCGCCGGGCTCGAACTAACCCACTAGGGACCGACACCGCCTACCATACAAAGCCTCATACGGTGCCATCTGAATGCTGGACTGATAACTATTGTTGTAATCAAATTCTACAAGTGGCAAGAACTGGCCACAAGCACCCCCAAAATCTATCACACACGCACGGAGCATATCCTTTAATATCTGAATAGTGCACTCGGACTGCCCGTACGTCTGAGGGTGAAATGTTGTGCTCAACTCAACCTGAGTACCCAACTCATGCTGTACAGCTCTCCAGAACCGTGATGTAAACTGCGTACCCCAATCAGAGATAATAGATACCGGTACGCCATGAAGCCTGACGATCTGACAGATGTAGATTCGAGCTAGCTGCTCGGAAGAATAGGTAGTCATCACATGAATGAAATGAGCCAACTTGGTCAGCCTATCCACAATCAGCCAAACTGCATCAAACCTCCGCTGAGTCCGTGGGAATCCAACAATAAAATCCATTGTGATCCGATCCCATTTCCACTCCGGAATCTCTAACTTCTGAAGCAATCCACCTGGTCGTTGATGTTCATATTTTACCTGTTGGAAATTTAGACATCGAGACACATACTCTACTATGTTCTTCTTCATTCTCCTCCACCACTAATGCTATTTCAAGTCTTGATACATCTTTGCGGCATCCGGATGAATAGAGTA
Organism: Nicotiana otophora; assembly: GCA_000715115.1. Taxonomy (NCBI): domain Eukaryota; kingdom Viridiplantae; phylum Streptophyta; class Magnoliopsida; order Solanales; family Solanaceae; genus Nicotiana; species Nicotiana otophora. The sequence continues at coordinate 30,997 of AWOL01S0012472.1, forward strand.
CCGCAAGCTGTGAGCCTTCTGGAGAATCAACTCACGCAAACCATCTACATTGGGCACACATAGCCTGCCCTGCATCCTCAATGCACCATGATCTCCAATAGTGACCTCCTTAGCATCACCGTGCTGGATTGTGTCCTTAAGAACAAGCAGATGGGGGTCATCATACTGATGCTCCCTGATACGGTCATAAAGAGAAGACCGAGAGACCACACAAGCCAATACTCGACTTGGATCAGAAATATCTAATCTCACAAACTGGCTAGCTAAGGCCTGAACATCCAACGCCATGGGCCTCTCTACTGTTGGTAGATATGCTATGCTCCCCAAACTCTCTGTCCGGCGACTCAAAGCATCGACCACCACATTGGCCTTCCTAGGGTGGTTTAAAATAGTGATATCATAATCCTTAAGTAGCTCCAACCATCTCCTCTGACGCAAATTAAGATCCTTATGCTTGAACAGATGCTACAAACTTTGGTGATCGGTGTAAATCTCACAAGGAACACCGCACAAATAATGCCGCCAAAATCTTCAAGGCATGAACAATAGCTTCTAACTCAAGGTCGTGGACAGGATAGTTCTTTTCATGCGCCTTCAGCTGTCTGGATGCATAGGCAATCACCCTACCATCCTGCATCAACACCGCGCCGAGACCAATCCATGATGCATCACAATATACAGTATAAAACCCCAAGCCTGTAGGAAATACCAATACTGGGGCCGTAGTCAAAGATGTCTTGAGCCTCTGAAGGCTCTCCTCACATTCCTATGTCCACCTGAACGGAACACCCTTCTGGGTCAGCCTGGTCATAGGTGCTGCAATAGATGAGAAACCCTCTACAAATCGACGATAATACCCCGCCAAACCAAGAAAACTTCGAATCTCTGTAGTTGAGGATGGTCTGGGCCAACTTTACACTGCTTCAATCTTCTTCGAATTCACCTAGATCCCCTCACTCGATACTATATGACCCAAGAATTCCACCGAGTCTAGCCAAAACTCACACTTTGAAAATTTTGCATATAACTTCTTTTCTCTTAAGGTCTGAAGCATAGTCCTCAGGTGCTACTCATGATCCTCCCAACTCCGGGAGTATACCAGAATGTCTTCAATAAACACAATAACGAATGAGTCAAGATAAGGCCAGAACACACTGTGCATCAAGTGCATAAAAGCTGTTGGGGCATTGGTCAGCCCAAAAGACGTTAGATGAAACTCATAGTGACCATATCTGGTCCTGAAAGCAGTCTTCGGGATATCTGGCTCCTGAATCTTCAACTGATGATATCCCGAATGTAAGTCAATCTTGAAAAACACTCTGGCACCATGTAACTGATCAAGTAAGTAATCAATACGAGGCAATGGATACCTGTTCTTCACTGTGACTTTGTTCAACTGGTGGTAATCAATACACATCCGTATAGAAACATCCTTCTTCTTCACAAATAAGACAGAAGCACCCCAAGGTGATACACTGGGCCGAATGAATCCCTTATAAAGCAACTCCTGTAACTGCTCCTTCAACTCACGAGGAGCCATAAAATATGGAGGAATAGAGAAGGGCTAAGTGCCCGGCAACAAATCAATGCCAAAATCAATATCTCTGTCGGGTAGCATGCCCGAAAGATTAGCTGGGAACACATCTCGGAAGTCCCTCACTACTGGAACTGACTTAACTGTAGGGGTATCAATACTGACATCTGTCACATAAGCTAGATACGCATCACACCCCTTCTCAACCATTCGTTGAGTTTTAAGCAATGAAATAACTCTGCTGGAAGTATACTCTAAGGTAACTCTCCACTCTACTCGTCACCTCATGTACACGGTGCTCATATATCAAAAACAATACAAATCTTATGGGGAGTTCCCCCACACAAGGTTAGGCAAGCCACTTACCTCGAACTAAGCTCAATCAATCAGTAAGAATGCCTTTCCCACGAATATCCGGCTATGAATGGCCCAAATCTAGACAAAAGCAATTACATATCATAAATACAACCATAATAGACTCATCTAATTAATTAAATCAGTATTTTAACAAAACCTCTGAAATTTACCCTAAAAGGTCAACCTGGGCCCACGTCTCGGAATCGAGTATAAGTCACAAAATCCGAAAGCCCATTCACTCACGAGTCTAACCATATCAAATTTACTAAAATCCGACACAAATGGTCCTTCAAATTCACAATTCAAACTTTCCAAATCCCTAGTCTCAAACTCCCAAATTCCACCTTAAATACATACTAACTAGGTGAAAGAATAAATGGGGAAGCAAGATTATTGATCAAAAGAGCACAAGGGACTTACCTCAATAAATCTCTCAAAAATGCTCTAAAATATCGCCCTAAACCGAGTTTGCAAAATCCAAATGACAAAAATTGCGAAGCCCATCGGTTTTAACTACTGCCCAGGTATTTCCGCACCTGCGGAGCCTAGGCTCGTACCTGCGGGTGCGCTTGTGTGGCAAAATGTGCGCATCTACACAAATCACTTACCCCCTCTGCCTCCGTACCTAGGATGACAGGGCCACACCTGCACGTGCGCGCCTGCGGAAATCCCTTCCGCTTTTGCAGACCTCGCACACCTACGATAAACCTAAAGCATTTGCGAGCATCGCAGATGCGAAATTCACCTTGCACCTGCGACCCCTGGTACTCCTCCACTTTTCCACTTCTGCGCTTTCCTCTCCGCATGTGTGATCCCACACCTGTGGTCTCTCCACCGCAGGTGCGAAAATACCAGATTCCTGAAAACTTCAGCAACAACACAAATCCAACTTTTTGATCTGTTAAGCATCTGAAACGCACCCGAGGCCCCCGGGACCTCAACCAAACATACCAACCACTCCTAAAACACCATACAAACTTAGTCGAGCCCTCAAATCACATCAACTAACGCTAAAATCACAAATCATCCTCCGATTCAATCTTAAAGAACTTGAAACTTCAAAATTCGACAACCGATGATGAAACCAACCAAACAACGTTCGATTGACCCCAAATTTTGCATACAAGTTATATTCAACATTACGGACCTACTCCAATTTCCGGAATCAGAATCCAACCCCGATATAAAAATTTCCACTACCGGTCCAAATCTCAAAAAATTCGACTTTCGCCATTTCAAGCTTAAATAAGCTACAGACCTCTAAAACACAATTCGTACTCGCTCCTAAGTCCAAAATCACCCAGTGGAGCTAATGGAACCGACGAAACTCCATTCTAGATTCGTCTTCACACAGTTCCGACTACGGTCAAAATCCTAAGACGTGAGCTCTCGTTTTAGGGACTAAGTGTCCCAAAACACTCTAAAACCCAAACAAAACCTCCCAGCAAGTCACAATAGGAGAAATAATTATGGAAGAAGTAGTTAAATAGGGGATTGGGGATATATCTCTCATTTCCGATGTGTTTTAGGTTGGTTTTGGGTCAATTTTCCCATGTTTATTCTACTGCTGATGCTGGTTCTGGTATCCTTCTTCATGAATGAGGGAAGGAGAACGCATTTGCGAATAAGTATTTGTGGGCTAGAGGAATTACTCATCATGAATGCGAGGTATAGGCCGCAAATATGGTGAGGTTGGCTGAGGAAACTACGCGAACGTGAAAGGAAAATCGCGTACGCATAAAGGAAATGATGAGCTGGGCCTAAGGCCATTTGGCCTACGCGAACGCGTAGAGGGTAACGTGAACGCGAGGGATCTGGGAAGCTGTCCTTCACGAATGTGACTGGTACGACACGAATGCGACCGGTATGACACTAACGCGAAGTGGAAAATTTGGGTCTGGAATCTTTGGCCTTCGCGAACGTGAAGAAGGGCGGACCTGGGCTGGGCAAAATGTTTTTAAGCGGGGTTTGAGTTCATTTCACCCATTTTTCACACGGCTTGGGGTAAGTTTTGGAGCTTTTGAAGTGGGGATTTCATCATCAATCATGAGGTAAGTGATTTTTACTAGTTGTGAGTTACATACAAGGATTATACACGAATTTAAACATGAAAATTTGTAGAAATTTGGGATTTTGAAGAAAAACCTAGAATTTGGTATTTTGGATTTTGACCACGAATTTGGACATGGAAATGGGAATAAATTTTATATTTGAGTTTATAAGGTTATGGGTGATGATTATTTTCAAAAGGTTTCGGAATTCGGGCACGTGGGCCCGAGAGTGATTTTATCAACTTTTCGAACAAAGTTGAAAATTGTTATAAAATGATTAATTACGAGTATTAGAGTATATTTTGATTCGGTTGCGTCATATTTGACTAGTTGTGGAGCGACGGGCACCGGTTTGAATTGTCGGAGCAGCTTTGGAGCTGGTTATGGAATTTCGGAGCAAGGTAAGTCTCCTTTCCAACCTTGTAAGAGGGAATTAACAACATAGGTGAACTAAATTATTATGTGATTCTATTTGTGGGGGCTACGTACGCACGAGGTGACGAGAATCCGTACGTAGCTACTAACTATGCCTATGTCCGGATAGTTTTAGGCTTACATCATGCCTTGTCGCTATTGTTGTTGAATTTATGTTTATTGCTTGCCTTGAAAGGAAGCGAGATTTAGTTAGCTTATTAAACGTTTCGAAATGAGTTGAAATTGAAGACAAGTTGGGAACTTAAAGGTTTTCATTTGAACTTCGTATTTTTGAAAAGAATTGAGGAACACCATAATAACTTATGAAATCTATGTGTAACCGCGTCACATGTATGTTTCGTGAGCGGGGTAATTTCCTTAAAGAGCTACAAGCTAAATTTCCCTTATTTTGAAAAGAATCACAAAAGAGATATGATTTTAAATGATAAATTTATATTTGACCGCGTCAGAAGTATGATACGCGAGCGGGAAAATTCCTTAAATTTATAGTTGACCTCGTCGTACGTATGATTCGCGAGCGGGGTATTTCCTTCTACCACTCTTATGGGATCGGGACGTTCACCTCGGCAGGATTTATGTACCACACTCTCATGGGAGCGGGCTATTCGCCTCAGCAGGTTAATAGATGCATCTATAGTTCGCGTCGTTCGACCCTCGGCAGTGCACAGTTTACTTTTATGTTGGATCGGGCCGTTAGCCTCGGCATTTCCTATATATACATTATCCTCGTGGAATCGTGTGTAACATTTGGCAAGAAGCCAGTGTATCTGAGGGTTTTTCCCTAATTTGAATTATGACTACCACCACTTTGATGCGATCCACTATATATATATATATATATATATGCTCCAGTTACGGAGGGAACTCGCTAGTTGAGAGCTTGAGTAAATTGTTAAAAGGGAAGTTGTACCATGCATTTTATCCTTGTCTGTTTCATATGTTTACTCTATCTTTACTGTACCTTACATTATTGATGGCCACAGTAAGTGTTGGAGTCGACCTCTCGTCACTACTTCTTCGAGGTTAGGCGGGACACTAACTGGGTACGCGTTGATTTACATACTCATACTACATTTGCTGCACGTTTGTGCCGGTACATATATGACTAGTGGCCTTGTGGGCGCAGAGGCGTGTTTATTGCAGGGACTTAGGTGAGCTGCGTCTTATGTACGATCCGCAACAAAGTATTGTACTTTCTTTCCTGTCCAAATTTGTATTTCGGACAGTTATTCTATTTTATTTTAAATTCCAAGAAAATGCTCATGCACTTGTGACACCGGGTTCTGGGATGATTATGCGAGGTTCAGTATTGAAATTGGAAAACATTGTTATTATTCTGTAAATTCATCTTTTACTAGTAAGATTGAAGAAAATTTATGATTTCAAGAATATTAAAATGAGAATTTAATTAACTATTTAGTGTTAGCTTGCCTAACAGTGGTGTCCGACGCCATCACGACCTTTAACGGATTTTGGGTCGTGACACTTAATATTGTACCTGAGAAGATAAAGTTAAAAAAAAGACAGTAAAGAGAACAAAGGAAGATCTCAAACTTGTTACATGAAAGTTCTAGAGTACTACAAAGTATCAAAGAAACTGAAGATGTACTTCATATGAAGTGGAAATTATTTGTTTCCTATTTTAGAAAGAGAGCAGTCTGCATCTGTAATACCCCAGACTTTAGACAAAGTCCCACATCGGCAAAATACAAAAGTGGTATCTATCACGACCCAAAACTCCCTCTGTAAAACGACGTGACGATACCTACTCTCTACAACTAGGTAAGCCTATCAAATGAGGAAATAACAAAAATGAAAGTAAAACTTAACAACTAACTGCAACATATAACTAAATAACTGGTAGCAATGACCGCTCTACATGTACAATAACCAACACTCTAGTAATACACAATATTCCCAAAACCCGGAATATCATAAGTCACAAGCTACAGGAGGAAACTAATATCTCTATACACTAGAGTCTAATAAAAGAAGTACAAAAGGTAATTGACATAGGTGAGAATAGAAGGGGACTCCGAGGTCTGCGGACGCGGCAGATGTACCTTGAAGTCTCTGTATAACAGCAAGCACTCTCATCTAATAGCGGGGCTGATAAGAAGTACCTGGATCTGCATACAAAAACATGTGCAGAAGAGTAGCATAAGTACACCACAACGGTACCCAGTAAGTGCCAAGCATAACCTCTGTCGAGTAGTGACGAGGTCAGGTCAGGCCCACTGGTATATAATAACTAATGCAGGGTAATATAACAGTATATTAAGAGACTGGAATTTAACAAAAGGAAAACACAGCAAAAATAGAAGAACAACACACAGGGGGTCAACAATAGGGGATCTCCCGAGATACCATCTCGTAGTCCCAAAGTAAATAAGCAAAGAGAATCTCTCGTGGTACCGCCTCGTAGTCTCAAAAGTAAATGTACAGGGAGAACTCCCGAGGTACCACCTCGTAGTCTCAAAAGTAAATATGCAGAGAGAACTCTCAAGGTACCGCCTCGTAGTCTCAAAAATAAATATGAAGGGAGAACTCCCGAGGAACCGCCTCGTAGTCTCAAAAGTAAACACATAGCTCAAATCGATAAATACAACAGTTAACAGCGATAATGTTATAGTTAAGACTGATAAAGAATAAGGAAGAATATAGGAAATTAACTAGGCATGCTGCACAAAGTTCAAGTAAGCAGTTAAAGCATGTAGACATGCGATATTAGACTAAATAGGATAACTACACATGTTGGTATAACTCAATTAAGAATGAAAGTAGGTTATTACTCAGTAAAAAATCGTGTTTTTCCACAATAGCCCGTGTACGCACCCGTCACCTCGCGTACACGGCGCTCACATAGCACAATAGTTCCAAATCCTAAGGGGATTTCCCCCACACAAGGTTAGGTAAGCCACTTACCTCGAACCAAGATCAATCAATCAGTAAGAATGCCCTTTCCTCGATTATCCGACTCTGAATGGCACAAATCTAGCCAAAACATAATTACATATCATAAATACAACTATAATAGACTAATCTAATTAATGAAATCAAGACTTTAACAAAAATTTCGAAAATTGTCCTAAAAGGTCGACCTGGGCCCACGTATCGGAATCAGATAAGAAACACAAAATACGAACACCCATTCACTCACGAGTTCACTCATACCAAAATTATCCAAATTCGATATCAAAATCCCAATAAAAACATAAAAACTTTGTTCAAGAACTTCTCCCATTTTTCCCAGATTTCTCAACCAAATTCCTTAATTAAATGATGGAATCAACTATAGACTAGTTAAATATAACCATAAATGAGTTAAGAATCATTACCACAAAGTTCTCTCTGAAAAATCCTTGAATTATCGCCTCAATCAGAGCTCTCATAGACCCAAAATGAAAATGAGATCAAACCCTCGAAATTTTCCCTTTTCTTCTCAGCGATCTCGCACCTGCGGACCTCTAGTCGCACCTGTGGAAATTCCATCGCAGGTGCGGAAATGACATAAGAGGGTTGGGTCCGCTTTTACGATGAGGTGGCCGCACCTAAGCATCCACTTTTGCGAGACTCTTACTGCTTCTATGATCCCTTTCACCGCTCCTGCGAGACTCTGACCGCTTCTACGGTCCCGATTGGGCAGGCCCATAATCGCTTCTGTGGATCGATGGCCACTTCTGCAGTGCCGCACCTGCGGCCCAAAATGCATAGGTGCAATTACACTAGGTGCAGCAACTTCAGCCAATCCAACACATTTCCAAATGATTTGTTAACCACTCGAAATCAACCTGAGGCCCCCGAGACCTCCACCAAACATACCAGCAAGTCCTAAAACATCATACAAAATTTGTCGAGCCCTCAAATCATATCGAACAACAACAAAAGCACGAATCACACTCCAAATCAAACTTAATGAACTTGGAACTTCAAACTTCCAAAACCGATGCCAAAGCCTATCAAATCACGTCCGATTGACCTCACATTTTGCACACAAGGCATAATTGACATTTCATACCTACTCCAACTTCCTTAATCAGAATCCGAGCCCGATATCAAAAAGTACACTAGCGGTCAAACTTTCCAAAAATTTGACTTTCGTCATTTCAAGTCTAAATCGGCTACAGACCTTCAATTCACATGCCAGACACGCTCCTAAGTCCAAATTCACCCAACGGAGCTAACGGAATCGACGAAACTCCATTCTGGAGTCGTCTTCTCATAGTTCCAACTATGGTAAAAAATCGTAAGACTTAAGCTTCTGGTTTAGGGACTAAGTGTCCCAAAACACTCTGAAACCACTAACAACACCTCCCGCCAAGTCACATAAGCAAACAATGATACGGGGGAAGCAGCAAACAGGGGATCGGGGCTATTACTCTTAAAATGATCGGTCGGGTCGCTACAGTATCAGAGCCCTCTTGTATTTTGGCGATGTGGGACTCTATCTAATGTCTGGGGTGTTAAATAAACCCCCTCTTGTGGACTCAATGTCCTTGCTGAGGTTTGCCCCACCGCATGGGATTCGCCTACACTCAGCACTGAGGTTTGCCCCGCCTAATAGAGATTTGCCTAAACTAAGTTGAACTCTGACCCAATATCTGCAAGGCTGACACAAGAGTGGCTCTGATACCATTTGTAACAAACCACCCGCTAGTAATATTGTCCACTCTGGGTCTAGGTCCTCACGGGTTTAAAATGTGTCACTAAGGTCTAAGGCTTCTTAACTTATATACCCAGCATCCCTCTTGTGTTTTGCCGATTTGGGACTCTATCTAAAGTCTGGTAGTTATATACACCCCCTCTTATGGAATCAGCATCCTCGCTGAGGTGCCCCACCGCATGAGATTTTCCTAGACTCAGCACTGAGGTTTGCCCCACCTAACCGAGATTGTCCTAAACTCNGGATTTGCCTAAACTCAGTTAAACTCTAATCCACCATTAACATGGCTGACACAAGAGTGGCTCTGATACCATTTTCAGCAAACCAGCTCGCTAGTAATATTGTCCGCCCTGGGCCTAGGCCTTCACGGATTTAAAATGCATCACTAGGGTCTAAGGCTTGTTAACTTATATACCCAGTATGACTCTTGTGTTTTGCCTATGTGGGACTCTTTCTAAATTCTGGGGTGTTACAATATCATTATGGAATGGAGAAAAAAAACAAGTTAAATAATACAACAGGAAATTCTGAGTTTTTCATCTATGATTTATCTTTATAATAGAAAACACACTAATAATTTAGAAGGGGTGTAGGGGATGCATATACACCAAGAACTCTATATATATGCACCAAGAACCATTTCTTGCTTACAAACGCTATACAAATGCATAAACAAAAACTAGAGTTTGAAAAAAGAGAGAAGCATAATAGAATGAGCGCTTCAAGTTCATTGAACATTTCCAATGAAGATTAATGGAAATTATTTCGTGGAATGTCAGTCACTGTTATGAGAAAAATATATTTAGAAAAGAGGTTATAGAAGCGCATCTAGGGATGCACAAACGTCACTTGGTAACACTGCAAGAGTGTGAAACGCATATCAAATGGAAAACTAGCACTAAACATGAAAACTTGGTGTTACTATGGGACAAAGAACGCATCAACTGTGATATATCTTTTAGATATCACAAAGAAAATGCTAGAGGGATTGACAAATATATATCGACAAATATTCAGTTGGTTAAATATCCATCGGTTAAGTTGGAATTTCATGTAGTTTATGGAGATCTAACAGATGGTCTAGATTTAGAACCATTAAAATTGACACCACATCCTGAGTCACGTAGTAAGTTATATTATACATCATGACCTATGATTGGGGGAAGCTAATCTAACCTGCCCATAAAAGAGAAGAATTAGATCTCTAAATACAAAAGAGCAGATGAGTAACTCCATCAATTTTATGGCTATCCCCGGTATTTTAGATTTAGATTTCAGCCGCTATACATATGGAGATACCAAATCACTACTAAGATTATCCAAACTTGATAGGATAATCTGCACCTCAAAATTTTACACTTCATTTGAACGTGTAACACCAACGATTCTAGGAAGCGACTTTTGACCTCTATGCCGATAAAGTTGAGGTTGGCACGCCCAGGTAAAGTTGCACAAGTGGAGAAGAAACAAATGGTATCCAAATAGGCACTATGTGAGAATTAAGTCCGATTGCAGCTGTGTTGGTTTTGTGAAACTACGAGATTGGCAGTTCTCTTCTCTTCCCCCCTCCTTTCCTTCCCCCCATTTTTTCAGGGCCATGAACAATGTACTTCTACTAATGCTTTCAATTATGGGTGTTCGTAAGAACCCGAAAAATCAAATCAAACCAAAAACTGAACCAAACCAACAAAAGAAACCGATACTTTTTAGGTTTGGTTGCGTTTTGGTTTTGAATTTTAAAAACTGATCAAATTTGGTTTGGTTTTAGTTTTAATAAAAAAATAACCAAAATAACCGAACCAAACCGACTATAAAAGTAGTTATTTTGAATTTATTATTACACCTATATATATGTATATTTTTATATAAAATTTATAAAATTTTATGGTACATATTAGTCATTTGTATTTTTAGTCTAGTTCTTTGCTATTATAATAATCTAATTCTTTGCCTTTAAATTTTAGTTTGATTGGTAGTTTTCTTTTACCAATTACAAGAATTTATTTCATGTTAAAAATAATCGATTTTTAATTGAGTACTTAAATTCTTCATCACTATTTGATTCGATAATCATCAATATATCTTGAAAATGATAGATTTCTCAAAGTGCAATTTATTTGATAGTGTTACATTGAAAATGTAGTCAACGGAATATGTGTTTGGTAGTGTATGTATGATATTTAAGAAACAAACCGATAAATAACCGAAAACCGACATAAACCGAATTGATAAAAACATACTCAATTGGTTTGATTTGGTTCCAATATTTAAACAACCCACTTACTTTATTTGGTTTCTTTTTAGGAAAAAACCAACCCAAACCGAACCATGAACACCCCTAGTTGTGTCATAGCGAGGGCTCAAGTCAATTTTTCATATTTCCAAAAGTGAGCTCTACAGAAAGCTGTAAGCAAATTTGCAAGTAGATGAAAACACCGGTTGTCATAATATATTACCCTCTTAATATTGTACCTGAGAAGATAAAGTTTTAAAAAAGACAGTAAAGAGAACAAAGTAAGATCTCAAATCTTTTACATTAAAGTTCTAGAGTACTACAAAGTATCAAAGAAAGCTGAAGATGTACTTCATATGAAGTGGAATTTATTTGTTTCCTATTTTAGAAAGGAGCAGTCTACATCTCTAGCACCCTAGACTTCAGACAGAGTCCCACGTCGGCAAAACACAAGAGTGGTATCACAGTCCTCTTGTGTTTTGGCGATGTGGGACTCTGTCTAAAGCCTGGGGTGTTACATACACCACATCTTATGGACTCAGTGTCCTCGTTAAGGTTTGCCCCACCGCATGGGATTCGCCTACACTCAGCACTGAGTATTTCCCCGCCTAACTGAGATTTGCCTAAATTAAATTGAACTCTGACCCAACATCGGCAAGTCTGACACAAGAGTGGCTCTGATACCATCTGTAAAAGACCAACCCGCTAGTGATATTGTCCGCTCTGGGCTAGGCCCTCATGGGTTTAAAATGCATCACTAAGGTCTAAGGCTTGTTAACTTATATATCCAGCATCCCTCTTATGATTTGCCGATGTGGAACTTTATCTAAAGTATCGGATGTTACACATACCCCCTCTTATGGACTCAGCGTCCTCACTGAGGTTTTCCCCACCGCATGGGATTCACCTAGACTCAGCATTGAGATTTTCCCCGCCTAAATGGGATTCGCCTAAACTCAGTTGAACTTTGACACACCATTAACATGGCGGACACAAGAGTGGCTTTGATACCATTTGTAGCAGACCAGCCCGCTAATGATATTGTCTGATCCGGGCCTAGGCCTTCACTGATTTAAATGCGTCACTAGGGTCTAAGATTTGTTAACATACATATCCAGCATCACTCTTGTGTTTTACCGATGTGGGACTCTTTCTAAAGTTTGGGGCGTTACAACATCATTATGGAATGGAGTAAAAAAACAAGTTAAATAATACAACTGGAAATTCTGAGTTTTTCGTCTCTGATTTATCTTTAGGATAGGAAACACATCAATAATTAATAAGGGGTGTAGGGGACTCATATACACTAAGAACTCTATATATATGCACCAAGAACCATTTTTTACTTAGAGACGATATACGAATTCAAAAAAAAATAGAGAACTAGAGTTTGAAAAAAGAGAGAAGCATAACAGAATGAGCGCTTCAAGTTCATCGAACGTTTCCAATGAAGATTATTGGAAATTGTTTCGTGGAATGTCAATAACTATTATGAGAAAAATACATTTATAAAAGAGGCTATAGAAGCGTATCTACGGATGCACAAACCTCACTTGGTAATACTACAAGAGTGCGAAATGCAAATCAAATGGAAAACTAGCACTAAACATGAAAACTTGGTGTTACTATGGGACAAACAAGGCATCAATTGTGATATATCTTTTAGATATCACAAAGAAAATGCCAGAGGGATTGAAAAATATATGTCGACAAATATTCAACTAGTTAAATATCCATCGGTTAAGTTCAAATTTCATGGAGTTTATGGCGATCTAACATATGGTCTAGATTTAGAATAATTAAAATTGACACCACATCTTGAGTCATGTAATAAGTTATATGATACATCATGACCTATGATCGGGAGATGCTAATCCAACCCGCCCATCAGAGAGAAGCATCAGATCTCCAAATACAAAAGAGCAGATGAGTAACTTCATCAATTTTATGGCTATCCCTGGTATTTTAGATTTAAATTGCAGCCCCTTTACATATGGAGATACCAAATCACCACAGAGATTATCCAAACTTGATAGGATAATCTGCAATTCGAAATTTTATACTTCATTTGAACGTGTAACACCTACGATTCTAGGAAGCGACATTTCGGACCATATGCCGATAAAGTTGAGGGTGGCACGCCCAGGTAAAGTTGCACAAATGGAGAAGAAAAAATTTGTATACAAATAGGTACTACGTGAGAATTAAGTCCAATTGCAGTTGTGTTCGTTTTGTGAAACTACGAGATTGGCAGTTCTCTTCTCTTCACACCCCTCCCCCCTTTTCGGCCCATGAACAGTGGACTTCTACTTATGCTTTCAATTAGGGGTGTACATAAGAACCAAAAATATCAAATCCAACCGAAAATTAGGGATGTTCATAAGAACCCGAAAAATCGAACCAAACCGACCAAGAAAACTAATACTTTTTAGGTTTGGTTTGGTTTTGGTTTTGAATTTTAAAAACCGATGAGGGATGTTACATACAGGCCCTCTTATGGACTCAGCATCCTCGATGAGGTTTGTCCCACCGTATGGGATTCTCCTCGACTCAGCACTGAGGTTTGACCCGCCTAAGAGGGATTCACCTAAACTCGGTTGAACTCTGACACACCATCAACATGGCTGACACAAGAGTAGCTCTGATACCATTTTTAGCAGACCAGCCCGCTAGTGATATTGTCCACTCTGGGCCTAGGCCTTCACGAATGTAAAATGCATCACTAGGGTTAAAGGCTTGTTAACCTATATACCCAGCATCACTCTTGTGTTTTGCCGATGCGGGACTCTATCTAATGTTTGGGGCTGTTACAGCATCATTATGGAATGGAGAAAGAAAAAAACAAGTTAAATAATACAAATGGAAATTCTGAGTTTTTCATCTCTGATTTATCTTTAGGATACGAAATACACCAATAATTAAGGTGTAGGGGACTCATATACACCAAGAAATCTATATATATGCACCAAGAAACCATTTCTTACTTACAAACGCTATACAAATTAAAAAAAAAGAAGAAGAGAGAACTAGAATTTGAAAAAAGAGAGAAGCATAACAAAATGAGCGCTTCAAGTTCATCGAACATTTCCAATGAAGATTGTTGGAAATGGTTTCCTGGAATGTACTGTTATGAGAAAACTACATTTAGAAAAGAGGTTATAGAAGCATATCTACGGATGCACAAACCTCACTCTGTAATACTGCAAGAGTACAAAACGCACATGAAATGGAAAACTAGCACTAAACATGAAAACTTTGTGTTACTATGGGACAAAGAATACATCAACTGTGATATATCTTTTAGATATCACAAAGACAACGCCAGAGGGATTGATAAATATATATCGGCAAATATTCAATTGGTTAAATATCCATCGGTTAAGTTCAAATTTCATGGAGTTTATGGAGATCTAACATATGGTCTAGATTTAGAACCAATAAAATTGACACCACATCCTGAGTCATGTACTAAGTTATATGATACATCTTGACCTATGATCGGGGATGCTAATCT
>AWOL01S0012473.1:0-19248 GCA_000715115.1 Nicotiana otophora
ATTGAGAGAGTTGATCAAGTTTGACTTTTTAGCATTTGACCTCGGATTGGAATTTTGATGGTTTCGTTAGCTCCGTCGGGTGATTTTTGGACTTAGGAGCGCATCCAGATTGTGATTTGGAGGTCCATGGTTGAATTTGGTTCGAAATGGCAAAAGTTGAAATTTTGGAAAATTGGACCGAGAGTGGATTTTTTGATATCGAGGTCAGATTCCGATTTCAGAAGTTGGAGCAGGTCTGTAATGTCGAATGTGACTTGTGTGCAAAGTTTGAGGTCAATCGGACGTGATTTGGCAGGTTTCGGCATCGGTTGTGGAAGTTGAAGTTTTGAAGTTCATTGAATTCGAATTGAGGTGTGATTCGTTATTTTGATGTTGTTTTATGGGTTTTAAGGCCTCGAGTAGGTCCGTGTTATGTTGTGGGACTTGTTGGTATGTTTGGACGGGGTCCCGAGGGGCTCGGGCA
Organism: Nicotiana otophora; assembly: GCA_000715115.1. Lineage (NCBI taxonomy): Eukaryota > Viridiplantae > Streptophyta > Magnoliopsida > Solanales > Solanaceae > Nicotiana > Nicotiana otophora. The sequence continues at coordinate 464 of AWOL01S0012473.1, forward strand.
TAGTTCGGATCGATTTCGGGCTATTTTTCCTTCATGTTTTCAGTGTTAGTGTGTTCTGGTATCTGGTGTCACATTTCTTCATTGCGTTCGCATGGCAAGTGTCGCGAACGCGTAGGTTATTTGGATGGCATTAGCATTTTCTTCATCGCGTTCGCGAGTAACGGTCCGCGTTCACGTAGAGTTGGGGCAAGTCTTCTTCGCGTTCGCTTATGATGGATCGCGGACGCGTAGGGTTGAGCTGGGAGCCGGAGTCGGAGGCCTTTTTCATCGCGTTCGCGTAGTTGGAGCCGTCTTCGCGAAGGTCTGAGCCAGTTGTGAGTCGCGTTCTCAAGGTTTTTACCGCGAACACGAAGTGTATTATGGTGGAAGATTATTTTGTTCATCGCGAACGCGATGGTGTGGATGCGTTCACGTAAGAGGATGGCTGGGCAGAAGTATAAAGTACTCTATTTCGAGGATTTCAGGCATTTCTACTGTCACAACCCGACTCCATGTCAGGCCGTGATGGCGTCCAACACCGTCGCTGGACAAGCCAACAGTGAACAACTTAGTGATTTCCCATTTCCTTTTTCTTTTTTTTTGAAATTCCAACATTTAGCTTTACTTACATTTAAAGCATTTGATGAATAAAGGATTTTTAAGGTAAACAAATAGAAACATCTAAAAGCAGTTATAACTATTGAATTACAATCCAAAAATCAAAGTCTACTAATACGTGCCAAGATCTGGTATCACGAGTGTGTGGGCAACTAGTAGAATATACAAAAAATGACTATCCTACTGTCTGAAATAGAATAGACAGATAAAAATAAAAGAGAAACTCCGGCATGCTGTTGAACGGCTCAGAAGGGGTAGCTCACCGTGAAGTCTCGGTCCAAAATTAGGTATGCGCTTCGGGCGGGTAACTAGATACACCAGCCTCAGATCCTGTACAATTAAGTACAGAAGTATAGTATGAGTACATAATAATATGTACCCATCAAGTATCCCGCCTAACATCGAAGAAGTAGTGGCGAGGGATCGACTTGACACTTACTAGGCCGATAATAATGTAATTTAAAACATTATACTAAGCATGGATATCGTAAATGACACTGTCAGTTCAACAACAGGAAGAGATAAGTCCTTCTTTCATAATTATAACTTAAATTTTAGTAATACCATTTAGCAACTTACATTTAAAGGCATTTAAACATAATAAACCATGGAAATTTTCCAAATAATTAGCATGCGCAATTATACCGAGGTTGTACGGTCCGATCCAACAAAATATTTAAACTGTGCACTACCGAGGATCGAACGGCGCGAACCATAGATGCATCTATTTTTTCCGCTCGCGAATCATACATGCGACGTGATCAAACAGAAATTTAAGGAATTACCCCGCTCACAAATCATACATGCGACGCAGTTACACAAAGAATCTCATAAATATTTATAGTACTCTCCCATTTGTTTCAAAATACGACATTCAAATAAAAACATTTAAGACCCCGTTATCTTTCCTCAATTCCAAATTCCTATTGAAACATTTAATAAGCACACTCCATTCGCCCTACTCAAGGTAAACAATATACATAAAGCAATAATCATATCAACAAGGCATGGTGTAAGCCTAAGACTACCCAGACATAACAGGAATAGTAGCTATGTACGGACTTTTGTCACTCCATGCGTACGTAGTCCCCCACAAACATCAACACATATTCATTTAGTTTACCTATGGGGTAATTTTCCTCTTACAAGGTTAGAAAGGAGAATTACCTCATCTCAAAGCCTACTTCCCAATTCAAGAACATGCTCAAATCTCCAAATTTGACACCAAACGACTCGAAGCTAGTCAAACATTACATAAACTAATCAATCTATGCTCAAAGGTTCATAATTCTACCATTTAAGTGATTACCCAACTTAAATTGCAAGATTTTTAAAATTCATCTCGGGCCCACATGCTCGGATTTGCGGAAATTATTAAAGAAAGTTGTTACCCATAACCTTAGGAACATAAATATATGAGTTTTACTTAATTCCATAACGAATTTTGTGGTTAATTCTCATTTTTATCAAAAACCTAGGTTTTCATCTAAACCCATAAGTTTTATTAATTTACATGTTATAACCTGTATAAACCATGTATTTAACTCACATTTGATAGGAATTACTTACCTCAACTAGTTGATGGAAATCCCCTCTCTAACCAGCTACACAATCGCCCCCAAGAAGAGTAAGAAGTGAGCAAAAGTGCTCAAAATCTGATTTAAAACACACTGCCCTTCAGCGACTTCCGCACCTGCGGTTAAATTGGCGCACCTGCGGCTCTACTTCTGCGGAAAACTGGCACAGGTACGGACCAAAGCAAGGCTGCCTCATCTCGCTTCTACGCCCAGGTGATCACACCTGCGGCCACGCATCAGCAATAAACGACGTGCATCTGCGACACTACCTGCTCCTGCGATGCCTGCCTTCGCACTTGCGCTTTCACAGGTGTGGTCCTTCTTCCGCTTCTACGATGGCTGGGCAGCCTATGATGGGACGCATCTGCGATCATGGGATCGCACCTGCGGCTAACCAAGCGCAAGTGTGATTATTATAGCAACTGGAGCTTTAGGTTTGGCTTCCAAATTCCAACTTGGTCCGAGCCTTGTCCGATTGACACTCGGGGCCCCCATGGCCCCGTCCGAATGTACCGACAAGTTTGAAATCAGAAAGCGGACTCGCTCGAACTCTCGGAACGCCCGAAACAACATTAAAACTAAGAATCACACCCTAAAACCAATTGAATCAAACTTAAGAACTTCAAGTTCTTCAATTTACTTCCAATGCGCCGAAACGTACTTATACTACTCGGAATGATACCAAATTTTGCGTGCAAGTCTTAAATGACACTACGGAACTATTCACGGTCTCGGAATTCTGTTTGGACATCGATATCACCAAAAAAAACTCCAAACCAAATTTTAAAAAACTTCTAAAACCTTCAAGAACCAACTTTCACTATTGGGCGCCAAAACACTCCCGGGTCATCCAAAACCTGATCCGAACATACGCTCAAGTCCGAAATCATCATATGAACCTATTTGAATCGTAAAATCCCGATTCTGAGGTCGTTTACTCAAAATGTTGACCGAAGTCAAATTTGGCCTTTCAAGCCATCTTTAAGGAACCAAGTGTTCCGATTTCAACCCAAACTCTTCCAAATCCCGAACTAACTATCCCCGCAAGTCATAAATCAGTAAAAGCATGTATTGGAAGTCATATTTAGGGGAACGAGGTTCTAGAAAGAAAAACGACCGGTCGGGTCGTTACATTTTCCACCTCTTAAACAAATGTTCATCCTCGAACAGGTTTAGATTCATACCTGATGTGCTGAATAAGTGTGGATATCTGCTCCGCACGTGCTCCTCGGACTCCAAGGTCGCCTCCTTGACTGGTTGGCCACTCCACTGAACCTTTACCGCGAAAATCCTCTTGGACCTCAACTGGCGATCCTGCCTAGCAACAATAGCAACTGGCTCCTCCTCATAACCCAAGCTCTCATCTAGCTGAATAGTGCTGAAGTCTAACACATGAGACAGGTCGGCACGATACCTCCGAAGCATAGGCACATGAAAAACTGGATGAACCCCTGATAGGCTGGGAGGTAAAGCAAGCTCATAAGCAACCTCCCGGACTCGCCTCAACGCCTCAAATGGGCATATAAACCTTGGGCTCAACTTGCCCTTCTTTCTGAATCTCATAATTACCTTCATCGGCGAGACTTTCAAGAGAACCTTCTCGCCTACCATAAATGATACATCACGCGCCTTCTGATCTGCGTAACTCTTCTGTCTGTACTGAGCTGTGTGAAGTCGCTCCTGAATCAACTTTACCTTTTCCAAGGCATCCTTCACCAGATCAGTACCATATAACCTAACCTCGTCGGGCTCAAACCACCTGATGGGAAAATGACATTGTCGACCATATAAAGCCTCAACTGGGGCCATCTCAATAATGGACTGATAAATGTTGTTGTAAGAAAACTCGGCAAATGGCAAGAACCGATCCCACTGTCACCCAAAGTCAATCACACATGCTCTCAGCATGTCCTCCAATATCTGAACGGTCCACTCTAACTGCCCATCGGTCTGTGGATGAAACGCTATGCTGAGCTCTACACGCTTTGTACGGCTCTCCAGAAATGTGAAGTGAATTGAGGGCCTCGATCTGATATGATGGAAACAGGCACACCGTGCAACTGAAATATCTCCCTAATATAAATCTGGGCCAATTTCTCTGAAGTATAGGTAGTCACAACTGGAATGAAGTGTGCCGACTTGGTCAATCTGCCGACAATGACCCAAACTGCATCAAACTTCCGCAAGGTCCGCAACAATACAACTACGAATTCTATAGTGATGCGCTCCTATTTCCACTCAGGTATAGTCATCTGCTGAAGTAGGCCACCTGGCCTTTGATGCTCATACTTGACCTACTGGCAATTTAGACACCTAGCTACATACTTCACTATGTCTTTCTTCATCCGCCGCCACCAGTAATGCTATCTCAGGTCACGATACATCTTCATAGCACCGGGATGAATAGAATATCGAGAACTGTGTGCCTCCTCTAGGATCCTCTCCCTCAAGCCATCGACATCAGGAACACATAGACGACCCTGGAGTCGTAGAACACCATCCTTGCCAATAGAAACTTTTTTTAGCACCACCCTGAAGTACCGTCTCTCTGAGAACTGCCAAGTGCAGATCATCAATTTGTAGGGCCTTGATCTGCCCCAATAATGAAGACTGAGCAACAACACATGCAAGAATTAGGGTGGGCTCTAAAATATCCAACCTCACAAGTCTGTTAGACAAGGACTGAATGTCCAAAGCTAGTAGCCTCTCCTCCGCCGAAATAAATGCCAAGCTACTCATACTCTCTGCCTTCCTGCTTAAAGCATCCGCGACCACATTTGCCTTACCCGGATGATAAAGAATGGTGATGTCATAATCCTTCAGTAACTCGAGCCATCTACGCTACCTCAAATTGAGATCCCTTTGCTTGAACAAATGTTGTAAGCTGCGATGATCAGTATAAACCTCACATAGCACCCCATACAAATAATGCCTCCATATCTTAAGAGCATGAACAATCGCGGCTAACTCCAAATCGCGCACAAGGTAATTCTTCTCATGAATCTTCAGCTGACGCAAAGCATATGCAATAACTCGCCACTCCTGCATCAATACACAACCCAAGCCAACGCGTGAAGCGTCGCAATATACCGTATACATCCCTGAGCCGAAAGGCAACACTAGAATCGGTGCTATAGTCCAAGCTATCTTGAGCTTTTGGAAGCTCGCCTCACAATTATCAGACCAACGGAACGGGGCACCCTTCTGGGTCAATCTAGTAAGAGGTGCTACAATGGATGAAAAGCCCTCCACAAACTGGTGATAATAGCCTGCTAACCCCAAGAAACTCCCGATCTCAATCGCCGAAGAGAAACGAGTCCAACTCTGAACTGCGTCAATCTTCTTGGGATCCACTTTAATACCCTTTCCTGATACAACATGCCCCAAGAATACCACGGACTCTAACCAAAACTCACATTTGTAGAACTTAGCATATAGCTCCTTCTCTCGCAATATTTGAAGTACCACTCTCAAATGTTGCTCGTGCTCCCCCAGGCTACATGAATAAATCAGGATGTCATCAATGAAGACAATAACAAAGGAATCAATATAAGGCCTAAACACTCTGTTCATCAAATCCATGAATGCCGCTGGGGCATTAGTTAAGCCGAAGGACATCGCTAGAAATTCATAGTGACCATATCTGGTACGAAAAGCAGTCTTCGGAACATCTGAGCCCCGAATCTTCAACTTATGGTACCCCAATCTCAAGTCGGTCTTAGAAAACACCCTAGTATGCTGCAACTGGTTGAACAAATCATCGATGCACGGCAGGATGACAATCAAGGATGTACTAACCGAGGAACCCTTCCACTCCAATCTTGGTAATTCTGGCATCGCTAAGGTAATAGCCTTGGCATGACAATCAAGGATGGCATGGTATGGGGATAACCAGTTCATGCCTAGGATGACCTCAAAGTCGATCATATCAAGTAGCAGAAGGTCTGCCCTAGTCTCGTAACTACAGAACGTGACCATACAGGACCGATAGATCCGATCCACAACCACAGAATCCCCTACATGAGTGGATACATAAACAGGAGTACCCAATAACTCACGAGGAGCATCCAGGAAATGAGCAAATAGAGATGATACATATGAATAGGTAGATCCTGGATCAAATAACACCGAAGCATCCCTATCGCAGACAGAAATAATACATGTGATCACGGCATCTGAGGCCACTGTATCTGGCCTGGCTGGAAACGCATAGAATCTAGCTGGGGCGCCACCTGACTAGCCCCAGCCTACCTGACCTCTACCTCTAAGACGGCCTCTACCCACCTGCCATTCGCCTCTGGGCGGCCGGACAGCTGGTGCGGCTGCTGGAGTTGAAATCATGGGCTGGTGACCATGTTATACTGCCTTGCCCCAAAGCCTGGGTAGGATCTCTTTATGTGACCCGGATCTCCACACTCGTAACAACCTCTCGGTATCATAGACTGCTGCCCCGAAGTCAGACCCTGATGGCCTGAATACCTACTAGAAGAACCTTGAATGGCTGGTAGGCGGTATGAACTCTCTGGCATGGCGCTGAAATAAGCACTGGAAGAACCCTGATGAACAGGTGGGCGATAAGAATTCTCTAGCATAGCACTAAAATAGGGTCGCGCCGGAGCACCCCGAAGAGGTAGTGGTGCTGAATATGTGGGCCTACTAAGCTGACCACTCCCGATCTGACCTCTGCCCCTAGCCGGGGCACCTTTAAACTCTCCAGAGAAATGGGCCCTCTTGTCCTGTTGCATCTGCTCTCTACCCCTCTGGCGGTAGCCCTCAATCCTCCGAGCAATCTCCACTACTAGTTGATAACCATTACCCATCTCAACCTTGCGGGCCATACTAGCAAGAATATTGGGGTGCAACCCTACAACAAATCTTCGTACTCTCTCTGGGTTCGTAGGAAGTATCATAAGTGCATGGCGAGACAATTCAGAAAACCTCGCCTCATAGTCGGTCACTGACATCTGACCCTACTCAAGCTGATCAAATTGATACCGCAACTCTTACCTCTCGGAGGGTGGAATATACCTATCCAGGAAAAGCTGTGTGAACTGGCTCCAAGTCATGGGAGGAGAACCTGCTGGTCTGCCAAGAAGATAAGACTGCCACCATCTACGGGCCCTGCCCTCCAGCTAGAAAGTAGTGAAGTCAACCCCATGAGACTCCAATATCCTCATGTTGTGCAGTCTATCCCTGCACCTATCAATGAAATCCTGGGGATCCTCATGACGCTCGCCCCCGAAGACAGAAGGGTGTAACCTGGTCCATCTGTCCAATACCGGATTGCCATCCGCAGTCAGTCTAGGCTCAGGTGCAGCTACCGCAACTCGCTGGGCTCCGCCCATGGGTAGTGCACCTAGGGTCTGATATGTCGTAGCTGCGTGCCTAGGAGCCTGAGCAGTAGGGGTCTGTGCTTCCCCTCCTGCCTGAGATTTAGCTGGGTCCGCTGGAAATAAACAAGCCTGAGTCATGCTGTCCATGAACCGCATCATACGGCCCATGACCTCTTGAAAGCCTGGTGTTATCATGAAATCTACCGTGGCTGGCTCTGTGGTAGGTACCTCGCCCTGCTCCTCAATAATGGGATCCTCCACCGGATCCACTGGTGGTGCTACTGGGGCAGCTCTAGGTCGCCCTCGTCCCCTACCTCGGGCCGGTGCCCTCCCCCGGCCTCTGCCTCGGCTTCTAGCAATGGGGGAGCAGCTCCTCTCAGGTTTGGAATGTCTATCATGCGCGTCCTCACCATCTGTGAGAGAATATAAGAAAGAAAATTTAGTATACCATCAATTGCACGATTGGAGATGAATAATGAGTGGTTTTCCTAACACCCCATAGCCTTTCGAAGATAAGTGCGTACGTTTCCGCACCGATCCGCAAGACTCTACTAGGCCTGCCCGTAACTTGTGAGACCTACGTGAACCTAAAGCTCTGATACCATGTTGTCACGACCCAACTCCATGTCAGGCCGTGATGGCGTCCAGCACCGTCGCTAGACAAGCCAACAATGAACAACTTAGTGATTTCCAATTTTTGTTTTTTGAAATTCCAACATTTAGCTTTACTTACATTTAAAGCATTTGATGAATAAAGGATTTTTAAGGCAAACAAACGGAAACATCTAAAAGTAGTTATAACTATTGAATTACAATCCAAAAATCAAAGTCTACTAATACATGCCAAGATCTGGTGTCACAAGTGTGTAGGCAACTAGTAGAATATACAAAAGATGACTATCCTGCTGTCTGAAATAGAATAGACAGATAAAAACAAAAGAGAAACTCCGGCATGCTGCAGAACGACTCAAAAGAGGTAGCTCACCGTAAAGTCNGGGTAGCTCACCGTAAAGTCTCGATCCAAAATCAGGTATGCGCGCCAGGCAGGTAACTAGATGCACCAGCCTCAAATCCTGTACAATTAAGTACAGAAGTATAGTATGAGTACATAATAATATGTACCCAGCAAGTATCCTGCCTAACCTCGAAGAAGTAGTAACGAGGGATCGACTTGACACTTACTAGGCCGATAATAATGTAATTTAAAGCATTATACTAAGCATGGATATCGTAAATGATATTGTCGGTTAAACAACAGGAAGAGATAAGTCCTTCTTTCATAATTATAACTTAAATTTTAGTAATACCATTTAGCAACTTACATTTCAAGGCATTTAAACAGAATAAACCATGGAAAATTTTAAAATAATTAGCATGCGCAATTATGCCGAGGTCGTACGGCCCGATCCAACAAAATATTTAAATTGTGCACTACCGAGGGTCAAATAGCACAAACCATAGAGGCATCTATTTTCCCCGCTCGCGAATCATATATGCGACACGGTCAAACATAAATTTAAGGAATTACCCCTCTCGCGAATCATACATGTGATGCGGTTACATAAAGAATCTCATAAATCTTTATAGTACTCTCCCATTCTTTTCAAAATACGACATTCAAATGAAAACTTTTAAGATCCCATTATTTTTCCTCAATTCTAAATTCCTTTTGAAACATTTAATAAGCACACTCCATTCCACCCTTCTCAAGGAAAACAATATACATAAAGCAATAATCATATCAACAAGGAATGGTGTAAGACTAAGACTACCCGGACATAACAGGAATAGTAGCTACGTACGGACTCTCGTCACTCCGTGCGTACGTAGCCCCCCACAAACATCAACACAAATTTATTTAGTTTACCTATGGGGTAATTTCCTTCTTACAAGGTTAGAAAGGAGACTTACCTCGTCTTAAAGCCTACTTCCCAATTCAAGAACATGCTCAAATCTCCAAATTTGATGCCAAACGACTCGAAGCTAGTCAAACATTACATAAACTAATCAATCTATGTTCAAAGGTTCATAATTCTACCATTTAAGTGATTACCCAACTTAAATTGCAAGATTTATAAAATTTACCCCGGGCCCACATGCTCGGATTTGCAGAAAGTTTTAAAGAAAGTTGTTACCCATAACTTGAGTAACATAAATATATGATTTTCACTAAATTCCATAATGAATTTCGTGTTTAAATCCCATTTTTATCAAAAACGTAGGTTTTCATCTAAACCCGCAATTTTCACTAATTTATATGTTATAACCTACCCATAAACCATGTATTTAACTCACATTTGATAGGAATTAGTTACCTCAACTAGTTGATGGAAATCCCCACTCTAACCAGCTCCAAAATCGCCCCCAAGAAGAGTAAGAAGTGAGCAAAAGTGCTCAAAATCCAATTTAAAACACACTGCCCATCAACGACTTCCGCACCTGCGATTAAATTGGCACACTTGTGGCTCCGCTTTTGCGGAAAACTCATGCAGGTGCGGACCAAAGACAGGCTGCCTCATCTCGCTTCTGCGCCCAGGTGATCGCACCTGCGGCCACGCATCAGCGACAAACGACGAGCATCTGCGACACTACCCGCTCCTGCGATGCCTGCCTTCGCACCTGCACTTTCGTAGGTGCAGTCCTTCTTCCGCTTCCGCGATGGCTAGGCAGCCTATGCTAGGACACATCTGCGATCATGGGCTCGCACCTGCGAGCTCGCACCTGCGGCTGACCAAGCGCATGTGCGATTATGACAGCAGTTGGAGCTTCAGTTTGGCTTTCAAATTCCAACTTGGTCTGAGCCTTGTCCGATTGACACTCTGGGCCCCCGAGGCCCCGTCCGAACGTACCAACAAGCTTGAAAACGGACTCGCTCGAAATCTCGAAATGCCCAAAACAACATTAAAACTAAGAATCACACCCTAAAACCAATTGAATCAAACTTAAGAACTTCAAGTTCTTCAATTTACTTCTAATGCGCCGAAACGTATTTATACTACTCGGAATGACACCAAATTTTACGTGCAAGTCTTAAATGACACTACAAAAATACAACCATATATTAGTACTTTTAAATTGCTTTGCCAAATCCTCAACAAATGACTTTACTTGATGAGTTTCTTATAGCACCTTCCGATAAATAACATTTGGTGGCTAGTGCACAGTTCCTCATAATGTTAACCCTTATCACTTTGCCCGACTATGCATATCTCCATTACGATATTCAAATATCATAACTACACGGTCTCACTCATTTTTGGTTGAACTTAAGCAGCTTTACTATTAACCTTCCTTCCCCACTTGGGGTAAACATTCCGGCTTTCGACACAGGTCTTGAACTTATCAACTTGAGGGGCATATGTTTCATATCTCTAGACCTCTTGTATATGACCGATTTTTAGGGAGGTTTAAGTTGCCATGGTGATAATATCATAAGTGATCAACCTCCTTTTCAACCTCATAAGCTTGGAACCAAATTCTTCATGACACTACGGACCTCGATATCACCAAAACCCGCTCCAAACTAAATTTTAAAGAACTTCTAAAACCTTCAAGAACTAACTTTCACTATTGGGCGCCAAAACGCTCCCGGGTCATCCAAAATCCGATCCGAACATACGCCCAAGTCTGAAATTATCATACAAACCTATTGGAACCGTCAAATCCCAATTCCGAGATCGTTTTCTCAAAATGTTGACCAAAGTCAAACTTGGCCTTTCAAGCAAACTTTAAGGAACCAAGTGTTCTGATTTCAACCCAAACTCTTCTAAATCCCGAACCAACCGTCCCCGCAAGTCATAAATCAGTAAACGCATGTACGGGAAGTCTTATTTAGGGGGAACGGGGTTCTAAAAAGTAAAAAGACTGGTCGGGTCTTTACATTTATATTTTGGGAGCTATGGAGCTCGGATTGAGGCGATTCTTCAAGCAATTTTCGCCGTATGAATTGGGGTAAGTGTTCTCTACTCGGTTTTGGTTATTTTCATGAAACTACCTTCATTTTTGGTAATTGGATTGTGAATTTTAAAGAGGAAATTGGGGGTTTTGGCCTAAAGTTTCATAATATGAANNNATTATGACAGCAGTTGGAGCTTCAGTTTGGCTTTCAAATTCCAACTTGGTCCGAGCCTTGTCCGATTGACACTCTGGGCCCCCGAGGCCCCGTCCGAACGTACCAACAAGCTTGAAAACGGACTCGCTCGAAATCTCGAAATGCCCAAAACAACATTAAAACTAAGAATCACACCCTAAAACCAATTGAATCAAACTTAAGAACTTCAAGTTCTTCAATTTACTTCTAATGCGCCGAAACGTATTTATACTACTCGGAATGACACCAAATTTTACGTGCAAGTCTTAAATGACACTACGAAAATACAACCATATATTAGTACTTTTAAATTGATTTTCCAAATCCTCAACAAATGACTTTACTTGATGAGTTTCTTATAGCACCTTCCGATAAATAACATTTGGTGGCTAGTGCACAGTTCCTCATAATGTTAACCCTTATCACTTTGCCCGACTATGCATATCTCCATTACGATATTCAAATATCATAACTACACGGTCTCACTCATTTTTGGTTGAACTTAAGCAGCTTTACTATTAACCTTCCTTCCCCACTTGGGGTAAACATTCCGGCTTTCGACACAGGTCTTGAACTTATCAACTTGAGGGGCATATGTTTCATATCTCTAGACCTCTTGTATATGATCGATTTTTAGGGAGGTTTAAGTTGCCATGGTGATAATATCATAAGTGATCAACCTCCTTTTCAACCTCATAAGCTTGGAACCAAATTCTTCATGACACTACGGACCTCGATATCACCAAAACCCGCTCCAAACTAAATTTTAAAGAACTTCTAAAACCTTCAAGAACTAACTTTCACTATTGGGCGCCAAAACGCTCCCGGGTCATCCAAAATCCGATCCGAACATACGCCCAAGTCTGAAATTATCATACAAACCTATTGGAACCGTCAAATCCCAATTCCGAGATCGTTTTCTCAAAATGTTGACCAAAGTCAAACTTGGCCTTTCAAGCAAACTTTAAGGAACCAAGTGTTCTGATTTCAACCCAAACTCTTCTAAATCCCGAACCAACCGTCCCCGCAAGTCATAAATCAGTAAACGCATGTACGGGAAGTCTTATTTAGGGGGAACGGGGTTCTAAAAAGTAAAAAGACTGGTCGGGTCTTTACATTTATATTTTGGGAGCTATGGAGCTCGGATTGAGGCGATTCTTCAAGCAATTTTCGCCGTATGAATTGGGGTAAGTGTTCTCTACTCGGTTTTGGTTATTTTCATGAAACTACCTTCATTTTTGGTAATTGGATTGTGAATTTTAAAGAGGAAATTGGGGGTTTTGGCCTAAAGTTTCATAATATGAAATTTTGAGTTTTCAACATCCAATTGGAGTCGGATTTGAGTGACACTAGTATGGTTGGACTCGTAATTGAATTGGTTGTTAGATTTTGTAAATTTTGTCAGCTTTTGGGGTGCGGGCCCGGGTTTGGCTTTTGGACAATTTTGGGCTTTTGGCCGATTTTGGGCTTTTAATTCAAGATTTGATCTTTTTCGATCAGGATCGGTTCTTTTAGCATTGTTTGATGTATTTGAGTTGTTTTTGGTTAGTTTTGAGTCGTTCGGAGGTTGGAACGCATGGGATGGAATTTTGGAGCATCGTTTGGCTTGCTCGGTATTGGAATTGGCTTGTTTGAGGTAAGTAACTCTTCTAATCTTAGTGTTGAGGGTATGAAACCCCGAAATATGTGTTATGTGATTGGTATTGAGGTGACGCACATGCTAGGTGATGGGCGTGTGGGCATGCACCATGTGAATTGGGACTCTGTTGTTTGCATGGCACTATATAGTGGTCCTACTTTGTTGATATCCGTGTTTTCACTATGTGATAAAGTAGTTAAGTTGTCGATCACGCTGTTTGGACCCATAGTGGTCATTTCTTTCTGCCACCTCACTGATTTCATTGATATTTCATACTCAGTCATATCCATGCATTCATGCCATATCTCGGTCTCAGTTATTATTTATTAATACATCATATCATTGGAGCCGGGCTAGTTTCATGATATTGTGAGCCCGTGAGTGAGACTAGAGAGATTGATGACTGAGTGAGGCCAAGGGCCTGAGTTAGAGTGTTAATTTGGGATCGGGCTGCACGCCGCAGCATGATATATTAATTACATTTATAGGATCGGGTTGCATGACGCAACGAGCCTTAGGGCTGTATATGTATATGGATCGGGTTGCACGCCACAAAGAGCCTTATGGCTAACTATATAATATGGGATCGGGTTGCATGCCACAGCGATATAGCGTTTGGGCTGAAAGGATCCCCTCCAGGACTCTGCACATCCCCAGTGAGCGCAGTCGACTATGAATAGGGATCGGGTTGCACGCCGCAACGGGTATTGTATAATGCTGAGTGATTGAGTGTGTTGAGCATAGTGAGAGAAAATGCGAGATAGTGAGATTGAGTACTCTGCGGGTGTAAGTACATGAGTTCATCCTTGCAATATATTGCATTTGACATGCGTACTTGAGATACATGCATAGAGATGCATTTCCTTCTGCTACCCGGGTTTTGGGACATTTATGATTTTACTTGTATCTTGACATGTAGGCATGGAGAAGTATATTCCTCATGCTATTTGAAAATGAAACAACTTACTATTTGTTTAAAGGAGTTTTTGGGAAAAATCACAGTTTTCAAACTTACTCGTATTTTGGCTTTTTGGTAAAAGATTTGGATTTTCACTGAGATACTTGAAAAGAAATGCCTACTTTTCTGGAAAAGTGAACAAACTGAGCCTTTTATTTCTGAGATACTCTTTTATTACTTGTAATATGTTGTTATGTTGAATTAAGAAATACTGGTGTTGGACCCGACCTTCGTGTTAGCTCGTCACTATTTTCAATCTGAGGTTAGGTTTGTTCCTTATTGAGTACATGGGGTCGGTTGTACTCATACTACACTTCTGCACCTTGCGTGCAGATAATGGATGTTGATGTTGCTGTGTTCGATGGGAGCTGGATTGAAGATATACCTGCGTCCCGGCTATAGCTGCCTCTTATTCGTGGTAACTTTAGATCTGTAAAACTCTGTTTATGTACTATTCAAACAGACTATGTATTTATTTTTCCGCTTTGTAAACTCTATTCTTAGAAGTTCATGATTTGTACTACCAGTTCTTGGGAAATATATTAGATTCAGATATTTCTTTTGAATAATTATCTTATTAATATTATTGGAATTGGTTAGTGATTAACTGGCTTACCTAGCGGGTTGGGTTAGGTGCCATCACGACTAGTCGGATTTTGGGTCATAACAAGGTGGTATCAGAGCTATAGGTTCATAGGTTCTACAAGTCATGAGCAAGTGTGTAGCACAGTCTTGAGGATCGGTATGATGACGTCTATACTTATCTTTGAGAGGCTACATGACATTAATTTCAGTATGCTGATGATGGGCCAGTCTGGGAGACTTGCTGTCGAGTTTTAACTCTGACTTGAGCGCAGAGATATTGATTTTGTGAGCACGTGCTTTTGGATATATATGTATGGCAGTGTCCCTATTAGTGAGATTTATGGCTTGATTAGCAGTGGAATGACTATGTGGTGAGTATGATGTGACTGCGATATGTGTTCATATGGTTTGAATGTGACGAGAAGAGTTTACTTAAGATGTAGCAATAACTATTGAGTGTTTGATTTCTGTCTTGATTTGGCGTATGGCCTCGAGTTATGGATGTGTTGAAGGACCTTTCATGTTGTTTAGTTGTGGAGGGCAGTAGATTTCATATCATGTTATGAGTTCCGACTCAGGAAGATTAAGTGATTGCGTAATAGTTATGATTGTGGAAGGGTATAGAGAGATGTCAGCTTGAGGAAGAGCAGGTAGGTTATCTCCTACGAGGTGTCCTGAGATTGTATGGTCTTTATGATATTTTGTAGAGAGTTCTCTTTTACCAGTGAATGATATATGTTACAATTTGAGTTTGGATCGCTTGTGAAAGTTGGCTTGACTATTACAAGGGTGAATGCGAGATTTGCAGATGATTTGAGGTATTATATGGTTTGTGTTACATGGGCTTGCTAAGGATTTAGTTGAATTTCAGTGCGGGATTCTGGCAGTAATAGAGTATGGGTATCACGATATTATCGACTATTTTGTTCTATGGATTTGAGCCAAGTGGGGGAGTCTACTATCGACAAGTTGATTGCATGATTATGTGTTGTATTGGTTTCGCTTCGAGGTATACTTGTGAATCAGCTATGACTGCAGGGGTTGAGATTGAGGATGACTCGAGTAAGGGAGTTTCTGAATACAGGTTGTATTATACTCTATGGGTATATGGGAATCATAAAATAATTGAGTGGTTATTCGCAAAGGATTACTGTACATGGAGTAGGAATTTGCTCGATTGCTTAGGAGTGTGGGTTACTCTTTACTCCATTGGGTGTTGGTGTGCTAATGGGGCACAGGTCTTTCGGTCTATTTGGTCGGTTTAATTGAGATATGAGTAGAGTGGATGACTCTCTAGAATGGTTCTAATGTATTCAAGATTTATATGTGGCGATTTGGAATTTCCAAGATTCATATATGGCTGGAAACTGGGAGTTGCATTGGATGGTGTCGAGACTTGTAGCATTTTATATCATTATGGATTATGCATTTCAGTATCAAGAAGGTGAAGGAAATAGTTTTAGGTTCACATAAGGTCTCTTTAGAGTGGGTGTCTCGGTTGTGGTGCCTTGGGGTCCTTAAGAGGGGAGTCAGCGGCTTATGGGCCTTAGGGAGTTGTGGTTTTATACTAAGGTCTCTTGTGCGGTGAGTTTTTGTTAGGGATCGTGGTGTTCTAGCAAATACAAGTATCAATTGGAAGGCAATTTGGAAAGGACTTGGAGAAATAGGATAGCTTGGTAGTACGTTGGGTTAGCATAGTAATGGGTATAATCGTCTCTTTGGGTACTTATGACGTGGCTAGTCTCTACAGGTGTTTCGTGGTGATGCTCTTGGAGTTTGGCAACCTGCGTGGCTGGGTTGAGTTAGAGAGATTCGGTTCAGATGGCTTGGTAATGTGCAAATAGGTTTCGAAGAGTTCTCAATGGTTTTTACCAAGGTTCGAGGGGTATTTTCCTGCTGGCGTGAGGAGCATGTGGTGTATAGTGAATTTCTCCTGAATGAAATCAAATGGAAGGTCCTTGGCTAATTGAGTATGTAGTTGCTTGTGACTCGGAGTGGATTATGAAGTTCTCATATTTTTCATATGATGGCATGGTATATGCGGTGTATTATGTGGGATTGAGATTTACGTGAGCGGGATCACAGTTCTGTTTGGAAGGGAAGGTCAAAGAATTCGTAGGCAGCATGGACAGTTTCAGATGACTAGGTAAATGATATTACTAATTGGTATGGCTTGATGAGAGTATACATTTTAGAAGGGGCAATGTGTTTTGATTTATGGGCACTTCACTGGTACTGCGGCACTCTTCTGATTTATCGACTACGGATATTCAAATTTTGCTATGTTGCACGGAAGAATTTTAGAAGTATTCCTCGCGGGATGATCATGGTTGAGAGATGTGTTAGACATTCTGGCGGTGGAGATGGGATTAAATATGGTGATTCGTGTGTTCTATGGATTTGGAGATTTGCAATTCTCAGGAGCAGATTGTTTCATGGTTGCGTACTATGAAGTTGTGGCCGAAGCTAGCCAGATGATAGAATGTGTTATGATTCAGTCATTGTGAACTTTCGGAGGTTAATGATCTATCTGTGGGTGACTAGAGCTGATTTGGGAGTCCATTGGCAAGCCTAATTAGGATGCGTATTCTACACCGAGCCGAATTGGTTGGCTCCATACTGTTATTGTTGAGGGATGTGCCATTCGGTTGTTGTTGAGCTTATTCGTGTTCTGAAATGATCTGTGAGTTACTCTTCTATGCTACGGGGAGCTATGATTCATTGTTTATATGCACATATGGTGCGGTTCTATTGTGGCCTTATAGCGGAATTTGAGCGAGAAGAGTATTGGGTATTGCTTGGTTGATGGCGTATTGGTTATGTTCTTTCGGGTTTTGTGTGGCATGGTGTCATTTGCTTCACAGTGGTTGTGGTAATGCACTTTGAGTACTTGATGTCGAATTGCGCATGGTTATTAATTTTTAGCAGGGTGGCTTGAGGTGTTTCATATGGACCAGTATTTGGATAGGGCCGCGTATTGCAGCAGAGTTATGTGAAAATATGATCCTTTGTGTTAGATTCGTGTGTTATGGTTCTATGGTGTGTGATGGGTTTAAGCATTTCGTGGTGGTGGTACTTGATGAGCTTGCGGCACGGTTCTCTCGTTTAAGTCATTTTCCATGATTGAGTACCTTTGGAATATTGCTATTTGGTGCACGGATTGCACAGGTTATGGCTTTAGATTATATTGATGTGTCATGTTACTAGAGTAGTCGTATTGGATGAGATGAGATCATTGGACCTAGAATGGATGCTATCGGATTTGATTGTGGTATATTTGGAAGGATAATATCGGAAGTCGGCTTAGAAATTGGCTATAGTTTTTGTAGAAGGAGAGGGAGCTCCATGACCATTGACCTGATGAATGGTTGTGAATTCTGCATGTTTCTTTCATCATCGGCAGTGTACAAAGGTTTTAGAGCAAGGATTTGTTTGAGATGAGGTCTATTACCGGTATTGGGTTGTTTTGAGAAGCTACTGTGATTTGAAATTTTTGCTATGAGTATTTGAGTTATGTGGTACATCATGTGAGCTCATCTTGGGTCATAGATATGGCTTGATACAGCTTGTTCAGACTTATACAGTATGTAGATGCGAGATTCTGATCTTATAGAAATTGTGGATGTTGGAAATTGGATTCTAAGGTTTATGGGCTAGGTTGAATTAAGGGACTACAGTTGTGTTGTGTTGTCGGGCCTATATGGGATAGGGTGACGTGAGATCACCCCCAGGTACGTGCATGGTAAGGTTATACAGCGGTTTGATGGCTTTGAGAACAACTCTGGACACGTTCGAGGACGAACGTAGGTTTAAGTGGGGGAGGATGTAATGACCCAATCGGTCATTTTGAGCATTTGCACTTCACTCTGTAGTTTACGGGCGTGAGTAGCTCTGTATGATATATTTTGACTTGTGTGAATCGTCGGTATTGGTTTTCAGGTATTTCGGAATCGAATTGGAAGAATGGATTTCATTATTGAAGCTTTAAATTGGGAGAGTTGACCAA
>AWOL01S0012476.1:0-129999 GCA_000715115.1 Nicotiana otophora
CACCGCTGAATCCACCCTGACTACGAGGCCTCTTGGCCTCCCTCTCAACCCTCTCCTGACCGCAAACCATCTCAATCTGCTGAGCAATGTCGACAACCTCATCAAAGGTAGCACCCGAAACACGCTCCCTAGTCATAAGCAACTGTAGCTGATAAGTGAGGCCATCAATAAACCTCATGATCCTCTCTCTGTCCGTGAGAGCCAACCGCATGACGGGCCAATTTAGAGAATCGCATCTCATACTGTGTCACAGACATATCACCCTGGTGAAGCCGCTCAAATTGTCTGCGCAGCTCCTCTCTGCGGGATCGAGGCACAAACTTCTCCAAAACGACCACGGAGAATTGCTGCCAAGTAAGGGGTGCTGCGCCAACAGGCCTACACCTCTCATAAGTCTCCCACCATCTGAGTGCAGCCCCAGAAAACTGAAAGGTAGTGAATGAGACCCCACAAGTCTCCAAAATACCAACAGTACGGAGTATCCTCTAACACCTGTCCAAAAAGTCCTGAGCATCCTCTCTCTCTGTGCCACTGAAAGGTGGTGGTTGAAGTCTCCCATACCTCTCCAACCTACGCTGATCATCCTCAGGCATAGCAGGAACCACATAATCCTGAGCAACAGCAACCGGCTGGGCTGGTGGTGCCTCCGGTGTCTGAAGTCCCTGAATAACCTGCTCGGGTGTGCGAGCAACGGGAGTCTGAGTGCCTCCCCTGGCCTGAGAAGTGGCTGTGGCCGTCGAAATAGAGACTGCCTGAGCAAGGCCAGTACACGCTGTCAGAATCTGAGCTAGGGCTTCCTGAAGGTGTGGAATCACAATAGGCACATGTGGTGCCCGAGCTGGTGCATCAACAACTGGAACCTGGTCCTGATCTGGGACAACCGGTGGATCTGCATCTACTGCCCCAGCTGCTGTACGGGCTGCACCTCTGCCCCTACCATGACCTCTACCGTGGCCTCGGCCTCT
Source organism: Nicotiana otophora (assembly GCA_000715115.1). Classification (NCBI taxonomy): domain Eukaryota; kingdom Viridiplantae; phylum Streptophyta; class Magnoliopsida; order Solanales; family Solanaceae; genus Nicotiana; species Nicotiana otophora. The sequence goes on from AWOL01S0012476.1 coordinate 966, forward strand.
TGCAGCCCTGGCTGGTGGTACTAGTGGCTGGCCCTCCTGACCGGTAGCACGAGTCCTCACCATCTGTGAGAGAATGAAACAACAGATGTTTAGTTACTAGAATAAATAGATTCGCACGACAATAATTCAAGAATGTGGAGTTTCCTAAAGGTTCAGCAGCCTCTCGAAGATAAGTACAGACATCTCCATACGGATCCGCAAGACTCTAATAAACCAGCTCATGACTCGTGAGACCTATGTAACCTAGACTCTGGTACCAATCTGTCACGACCCAAACTAACCCCTGTCGTGATGGAACCTATCATGGAACTAGGCAAGCCGACTCATTTCCAAAACAAACCGATATTTTCATTTCAAAGATAATTTCAATGTTATTTAACATAAAAACCTTCGTGAAGGAGTTCCAATCAAAATAAAAGTGCAGAAGGAAAAGCCCGACATCGGGGTATCACTAGTCATGAGCATCTACTACAAACTGTCTAACAATATCAAGGCTAACTCAGCCTGAAAAATAACTAAATGCAACTAGAGGAAGATAAGAGGGAGAAGAGCAGGGACTGCGATCGCCAAACAGCTACCTTGCTATCTTCAAGAAAATCTGTAACCAGAACAATCAATAACCGCTACCATGTCCAGCTACACCTGAATCTACACACAAGGTGCAGGGAGTAACGTGAGTATGCCTACTCAGTAAGTAACAACAATAAATAAAGACTAAGCAGTAATGACGAGCAATAAAGCATATAACATTCATATCGGGAAATCTCAGTAAAATATCACATGCTTTTTTTTTTAAATCAGGGTTTGAATCAAAACATCGCGTTTAACCCAGTTCCAGTAAAAATCATTTAAAGATATTTTTCAACAGTTTTTAGATAGAAGAAAAATGCAAAGTTGAGCAAAAATGATGAAATCATAAACAGCCCCTCGGGCGAAACATCACTCATATACAGCCCCTCGGGCAAACATCACAGTCACTCGTGCCACTCGGGCATACCTCACAATCACTCTTGCCACTCGGGCATACCTGACAATCACTCATACCTCCCAGTCACTCAGCACTCGGCACTCACACTTAGTAGGTACCTGCACTCACTGGGGGTGTGTACAGACTCCAAAGGGGCTCCTTCAGCCTAAGCGCTATAATCTGCACGGACAATTCATGTGTTGTACGAACAACTCACGTGCTATAATAATAAAGTATGCTGCAGGTGGGCAGTCTTGATCCACACTCATCCTCACAATCAGGCCTTCGGCCGATATCAAACATGTTGCGGTGTGCAGCCCGATCCCATAAATATCCTCACAAATCAGGCCCTCGTCCTCACTCAGTCATAAACCTCTCAAGCCACTCCGGCATTTCAGTAAAGCAGGGCATTCGGCCTAAAATATTTAAATGCATCAAAATAGAGTCATAAAACTGAGTTATGCGTTAAACAAGTATAAACGTGACTGGCACAAGGCCCAAACATGGTATTCAACCTAATTTACAGAAACTCTTTCTAAAATATATAAGTATCATATAGTTTCAACAAAATATGCAACATTACAGTTGCTACGGGACGGACCAAGTCACCAATCCCCAACGGTGCACGCCCACACGCCCGTCACCTAGCTTGTGCGTCACCTCAAAGTAGTAAAATGATACGAAATCCGGGGTTTCATACCCTCAAGACTAGATTTACAATCGTTACTTACTTCAAGCCGTGAAATTCTTATTCTGCAATGTCCTTTCCTCGTGAATTGGTCTCCAATCGCCTCGAATCTGGTCATAAATAATTCGTTTCAGTCAATAAAATTCATTGCAATTAATTCCATAAGAAAATAATGATTTTTCATAAAAATCTGAAAATTAGCTCAAACATCGCGTCTCGGAACTCGACAAAAGTTACAAAATCCAGAAGCCCATTCAACCATGAGTCTAACCATACCAATTTTACCAAAGTCCGACCCCAACTCGACCCTCAAATCTTCAATTTAAACCAAGAGGGTTTTCAAATTTTCTCAACTCAATTCACCAATTAATGATAAAAAGTATCATGGATTCGGGTAATTTAACCATTATTGAGTTACGAACACTTACTCCATCGTTTCCTCTGAAAATTTCCCAAAACTCTCCTCAATCCGAGCTCTAAATCGTCAAAAACTGAAAATGGGACAAAGTCCTATTTTCAGAACTTAAACTCACTGCCCAGGCTTTTCTTCTTCGCGGACGCGGTCAGTGCCTCGCGTTCGCGAAGCACAAAATAGCTCCCGTCCAAATTTCTCCTTTGCGAATGCGACATCACCCTCAAGTTCGCGAAGCACAAAATGCCTCTGCCTCAATGCCTTCTACGCGAAGGCGTTCAACCTATCGCGAACGCGATGCTTCGTTCCCCCTCACTACACGAACACGACACCCCTTTCGTGAACGCGTAGACCAATTGCCTGGGGTCCTCGACTGCTTCCTCTCTTCTTCGCGAACGCGTAGCACCTCTCGCGTTCGCAATGCACACCTAGTCCACCCTTCGTGAACACGTTCTCCTCTTCGCGAATGCAAAGAGCAAATATTGCCAGCCTCTCAATTCCTCTTCGCGAACGCGAGGCTCCACTCGCGAACGCTATGAAGAAAACCAGATGGTGCATCAGAAAGATTCCAGCAGAGTTCCAAGTCCATAATCCTACCTGTTAACCATCTGAAACTCACCCGAACCCCTTGGAATCTCAACCAAATATATCAACAAGTCCTAAAACATCATACGGACTTAGTCGAACCCTCAAATCACCTCAAACAACGCTAAAACCATGAATTACACCCCAATTCAAGCCTAATGAACTTTGAAATTTCTAATTTCTACAAACGACTCCAGAACCTATCAAATTACGTCCGATTGACCTCAAATTTTGCACACAAGTCATAAATGACATACAGAGGTATTCCAATTTTTAAAATCGGATTCCGACCCCGATATCAAAAAGTCAACCCCTCCGGTCAAACTTCTCAAAAATTAAACGTTCGGCATTTCAAACCTAATTCCTCTACGGACCTCCAAATTATATTTCGGACACGCTCCTAATCCCAAAATTACCATACGGAGCTATTAGAATTATCAGAATTCGAATCTGAGGTTGTTTACATATAGGTCCATATCCGGTCCACTTTTCTAACTTAATTTTTCAATTATGAGACTAAATGTCTCATTTCACTCCGAGTTCCTTCCGGACCCTAACCAACTAACCTGATATAACATAATATAGTCGAATAACACCAAAAAAGTAGAAATGGAGAAAACAGGACTATAACTCTCGAAACGACCGGCTGGGTCATTACACTGTCCTAAGAAACTATTTCAGCAATGTGAAATCTTTCTCCAAGATTAAACAAGCCTGCCTCTATTAAAGAGGATACATGAATTAGCAAAATATTAAGATTACAAAACCGACTAATTAAGAGAGGGTTCAAAATTATTTTTGTCTTGCTTATGATTGTTTTCTTGTCTAGTTGAGAGCCTATTTTTAGGCACATGTGCATGGATCCATTGTGTTATGTGGAAAGAATGTGGCAGACACAATTGCCACTTTTCAAAAGGCTGCCACATGGTTTTGGTCATGACATTTGTCAAAAAAAGGCTTTAAAATATTGCCACAGTCCCCAACTATTTTAAAGACGTTCAAAAAAACTTGTTGGATTTGTATGGTCCAAATATAATAGGTTTAGTGTATTTTGGACTATGAAACAAACTTAGATCAATAAAAATTGACTTATAGAATTACTAGTGAAATATTTTATTTCTATGAACTAATAATTCCTAGTGTAAGATACAGATCTTATCAATCACATTTTGACTCCCGTAATTTTGATGTTCAACGCCATTCTGCGCCACTAGGCCATTCGCGTGACTGGTTATTCATGAGAGTTCTAGATACTAGTCTAAAATCTCATAGGAGCGGTCCCACTCCACTCTCATATAGGTGAATTCATCAAGTGTTATACCCTTTTAAATACACCATCTATAAGGAATATGAATTTCATTAAGAGTTATAACTCATCCTCTCAATTAGTAGCAGTCAAGCACTCTCTTTTAGTACTTTAATATCAATATTGACTAGTCATTACCCATATGAACGCTCTTCATGGGATCTCCAATTACATATGTTAGGTTACCATCTCCATTGACAACATGCCGGGCTTACCTCCATCTCTCTTGAGGTTTGAAGAATTAAGTTTCTTCCCACGAGTTTAGTCAGAGTATCGGCCAAATTAACTTCTGACTTCATATAATCAATGGAAATTATTCCATCTCTCACCAGTTATATTATGACATCCTGTCTTAATTTCATGTGTCTACTTTTACAATTATAAGATTTATTTTTTGCAATAGCTATTGCAGCTTAGCAATCACAATATAGACACATGAAGCAATACATTATTTATTAAAGGAATATTAGCTAAGAAGTTTCTTAGCCACTCAGCCTCAGAACCAGCTAACTCCAGAGCTACAAACTCTAATTCCATAGTCGATCTAGCAATGATCGTTTGTTTAGTTGATTTTCATGATATTTCACCATCACCAAGGGTGAATACATAACCACTAGTAGATTTTGTCTCATCCGAATCAGAGATCTAGTTTGCATCATTGTACCCTTCTAAAGTAGAAGGAAATCCGCTATATATGATACCATAATTCATGGTTTCTCTCAAACATTTCATTTGTCTAGCTTATGTAGACCAATGCTCTTTGTAGGGATTGTGAGTATATCTACTTAGTCTACACACGACATAGGCTATACCAGGCCTTGTAAAATTTATTAAATACATTACACTCCCAATAATCTACGCATAGAGCAACTGGGTCACCATTATTCCTTTTCAACTGAGAGTTAGCATCAAAAGGAGTGTTCGCAGGCGTTACATTAAAATATTCAAACTTTTAAGATGTCTCTCAATATAATGTTCTTGTGACAACATTATGCCATCTTCACTCCTTATAAATTTAACTCTCAATATCATATTTACTTTACCCAAATCTTTCATATCAAAATTACCAGACAAAAATAAATTAGTACTTTGCACAATATTTAAACTTGTACCAAATATAAGCATGTCATCAACATACATACATATTATTACATAATCATTGTCTACCATTTTAGTTAAACACATTTATAATCGTCTCTCAGTAAGACTTGTTCGAATTTCTGATACCACTTCTTAGGAGCTTGTTTAAGGCCATAAAGAGATTTAATTAATTTATAAACTTTATTTTCTTGTCCAGGAATGACACAACCTTCAGGTTGAACCATATAATTTTTTTATTTGAAATCAACCTTTAGAAAAGCACTTTTAACATCCATTTGATGAATAAAAAGCATATGAATTGATGTTAAGGCAATTAACACTCAAATAGAAGTAATTCTAGTTACTGGTGCAAAAGTATCAAAATAATCAACATTTCATTTTTGAGAAAATACTTTTGCTGCTAATCTAGCTTTATATTTGTGATGACCCGATAGGTCATTTTCAGTTTTAGCCCTCATTTCTGTATTTCGTAACCTAGAATAGCTCCATTTTAGTCATCCTCGATTTGCGTGCATAGTTTGTGTCTTTATTCAGAAAATTTCTATGTAAAAAACTAAAGAAAATATGAAATTGTGCTTGTCAATATTTTGTATAAACGGACCCGGATCATTGATTTGACAGTCTTGTTGGGTCCGTATCATGATTTGGAACTTTGGCGTATATCCGGAATCAAATTCGAAAGTCTCTAACTCGATTTGACGTAATTTGTTGAAAACTTTCAATTTAAAGGTTTAAAGAATTTCTAAGTTTGACCGTAGGTTGACTTTATTGATACCGGGTTCGGATTTTGGTTCCGGAACTTTGTATAGATTCATTTCATTATTTATAACTTGTCTGCAAAATTTGGTGCAAAACAGAACTTCTATTCTCTAGCTTTGTAACTCGTTCATGACTTTTATTTTTGAACGTTGTGAGCTCAGTGCGTAATCAATATAGACTTGGGTTTGATGCCTATGAGTCTCATTCTAGATTACTCAGTATGTCATAAATAGTCGAAGTATCGGTTTTCATAATCAGTTCATGAATACATGTCTCAATCTAGTCATATTCAACATTCTAGTAGCATGTAACTCAATATGATTCAGTATTTCAGCATCACGTAATGAAGTATGATTCTCCAATCCTAAATTTAAATTCCTAAATGTTGAACACCTATATTTGGGTCTAAGGCTGTTCAGGCTACAGTTTATGCTTTATGCATGTTTGGGCCTAAAGCTGTAGTTTATGCTTTATGCATGTTTAGACCTAAGGCTGCAGTTTATGCTTTATGCATGTTTGGGCCTGAAGCTGCAGTTTATGCTTTATGCATCTTTCTGCCCGCCGCAGTTATGTATACGTATACTTGGGCCTGAGGTTGTAGCTTGTGCACATATATATTAGGCCTGAGTCTGGAGTTTATTTATTTAGATAAATAGGTGGTTCATCATTCAGAAGAGGGAGTATTCATATCTTTACTTCTTTTGTTCTGTTCAGTTATCAGTTCTTAGTTTTAAGTGCTCAATTCTCACTTATCAGTTTCAATATTTACAGTTCTTTCTTTCAGTTGCTTTACATACCAGTGCATTTCAAATATACGGACGTCCCTTTTGCCCGGGGCTTGCATCTCACGATGCAGGTAATGATTTATAGGTTGACAATTTAGAGCACTAGGATCTAAGGCTGAATCCACAAATGGAAGAGCTAAGTTGGTGACAACTTATATGTACGATGGCTTGTACACTGTTCAAAATTATTGTATTAGGTAAATTATGTTATGTCACGTGGCTACCCAAAAGGGGAACACGTGGAACCTAAGCCGGGAGGACAAAAAATCGAATGCAGATATCCTGTGTGTCACCGAAAAAGATAATGTTCGTGAAGGCATTGAATACTCTGCAGTCGGTAGCATTCAATGAGGAATATTCCACAACATTAAAGAGCAACGACCCATTATAGAGAATTTGGCATTTATGTTCACCGTAACGTCTTCATCAATGCTCCTCATAACTGACATTAAAGAAGGGCACGACCCTAGTACCTTCTTCATAGCTATAAATAATAAGCTCAATGATCATTATAAGGGACACAAATTTTCTGGCTAACTTATACTACATTCTTTACAGAATTTTAATACCATTTTGCTTTCTCGCTTTTTGATCTCATCATTATTGTGCCCGAAAATCCTATTCCCGGACTCGTCAGTTCTGTCATTTCATCTACATTCTAAGGCTAAGTATTTTATATTTCATCAGTTATTTCGTTACTTTTTGGATCAAATTAATTTACTTGTCTAGAAATTATGAACAAATTCAACTGTACCATTTTACGGGTAAACAGTTTGGTTCCTACTGTGGGGCCTGACAACCGTGCAATTAAATTTATCCTTTCCTTTTTTACTAACAAGCTTTGAACGTTTTGTGTTAGCAAAAATGATAAAAATAATGGCAGACAATATTGTTAACAATACTCACAATCCTGAAATTCAAGTGGAACAACCTCATTTCGAGGATTCAATCAGTGAGATTTGCAATAAGAGGAACGACGCCACACCAGTGCATGACAGGTGGTACCCTCGATAGGTTCGGGAGATGACTCCTGATGATGTTGTTGAGGAGCATGTAGCGGATGTAGTGAGGGTCATGCAAGAGCAACAAGAAATCATTCTAGGCCATCTCACACGATAGGATCAGGTTATGAAGGAACTAAAGGAGGCGCTATCAGGTGCTTCAAATAATGCAAATGAGAAAGATCCAACTCCTCTCGATGCAGAGAGTCCACAACAACACTCCCAGGGGCGAAGTTGGCTCCGACGGGGCAGGGGGAGTAGATCCGACCTCAACAACGGTAACAATCCGTTCAAGGATGAACTTTTGCGGTTCATGAAGGAAGTAAACACCCGCATGGATCAAATCTCGGGCGCTCCACATATATTGAAAGGCCCAAACTCGAAGAAATATATTCAATTGCCGTACAAACCGAATGGGGCCCTAGAATTAATCCGGAAGCGGTTCAAAATGCCCGAAGTGCCGAAATATGATGGAACTTTAGATCCACATGAGCACATTACCACCTACACAATAGCGGTAAAAGGAAATGATTTGGCTCCTCACGAAATTGAGTCTGTGTTGCTAAAGAAATGTGGTGAGACTCTCACGAGAGGATCTTTAATGTGGTATTCAGTATTGCGTGAGCATTCCATAGATTCCTTTGAGATGCTCGCGGATTCTTTCATCTAGGCCCATGCCGGTGCCAGAAAGGTACGAGAGTTAGTTACCTAGTTCTAGAAGGAAGGGATGTTACTACTGGTAGTCCCAGATGAATGGGCAGCTAAAACGTTCACCAAAGGTTTAAATCCGAGAAGTTCGGACGCTTCCCGGAAGTTGAAGGAAAGTTTACTCGAGTTTCAAGCAATGACTTGGGCGGATGTCCACAACCAGTATGAGTCAAAATAAGGATCGAAGATGTTATATTGGCTTTCAATCATCGACAAAGGACGAGAGAAGAACATAGAAAAAATGAAAGATGATATTGACACAGATAGACAAACTTCAAGGGGGTGATTTTTGCCCTACGAGCGGACAGAAGGTCGTGGCAGGAGCTTTCAGACAGCTGACAAGTTCACTGTTGATAGAAGGACCTATCGTGGCTAGAACAACATATCACTGCAGGATAAAGAAATCTCGGGGTCGCGAGATTCTTCTTACCCAAAGTTATCAGAGTATAACTTCAACGCCATTGTGGTGGAGTTGGTATCAGCGATGAGAAATATCAAAGAGGCACAATGCCTGAGACCTATGAGATCTGATCCCAACCAGAGGGATCCCAATTTATGGTATGAATACCATGGCACTAATGACCACCGGACTGGGGACTGCCGACACCTCCGGGAAGAAGTGGAAACATTGTTAAAGAATGTTCACCTCAGAGAATTCTTGAGTGACCGAGCTAAAAACAATTATGGTCGGAACATAGGAGACGTGAAAACCTTAAAAGTAGGAGAATAACCCCCACGCCAAACAATCAACATGATCTTCACAGGGAATGAGATTAATGGGGTCACCTTTTCGGCAGCGAAGAAGATTAAAGTATCGATAACTCATATGGATCCAGGAAGTTCAGCTAATTTCATACAATGGCGAGTACTGGAGCAAGCTAAACTTACCGAAAGCATTATCCCGGCAACCAAACTCCTCGTTGGGTTCAACCTCGCAAGCGTGACAACCCGGGGATATATTTTGCTGCTCACGAACGCTGAGGGAGTAATGAAGACAACTCTCTTCGAAGTGGTAGATGGAGACATGTGGTATAATATCATCTTGGAAAGACCATGGATGCACAAGATGAAAGATGTGCCTTAAACATATCACCAATTGTTAAAGTTTTCGAGACTCAAGGGGATCAAACAAATAAGGGGTGATCAACCAACAGCAAGAGAGATGAATGCAATTTCGGTCTCCAATAGAAAAGGAAAGGAACGTGCGGCACAGCAATTACCGGTACCGGCATCTGCCCCCGAACTAGAGTAAGTTTGCCCGGGTACAGAAGAGTCAGAACAATACCAGGTACCAAGGTATTTTCAAGTACCAGAAGAGACAGAAGCGATGAAGTCCACGGCATAAGAACTAGAGCAAGTTGCGTTGTTCGAAGAATTCTTAAAAAGGAAATTCCAGCTGGAAACAGGACTGCAGCCAGAGCTTAGGTGTGCTTTTATTGAATTCCTTAAATTTGACGCTGATTATTTTGCATGGTCGCATGAGGATATGACAAAAATTCAAACGGATATAGCCATGTACAAGTTAAGCTTGGATCCCAACATACCTCCGATAATGCAAAAGAAGCACCATATTGCTGAAGAAAGGAATAAATTCATCAAAGAAGAGGTAACCTGTTTACTTATGATTAGTTCAATCCGAGAGGTAAGATATCCGGGTTGGCTAGCCAATGTAGTAGTAGTTCCTAAGAAAAATAATAAATGTCGCATGTGCGTAGATTATAAGGATCTTAATAAGGCATGCCCGAAAGACTCATTCCCATTGCCGAATATTGATGAATTTATCCAGTTGAGGCATTCTTGATTGATTGAGACCAAACGATCTCCTCAATACAGCTTAACTCTGTCAAGCCTGTACGAGTAGTGAAGAAGTATAGAGCACTTTGGTTGGTTGTTGACCAACGGAAAGCATGGGAGAAAGATGCACAAACTAAAAAGGGCTAAAAGAAAAAAGGACGAAGTAATTTCGTATATAAAGATATGGGTTTCCGGGTTTAGATCGAAATTACATCCCCTCAGTTGCCTTGCTAAGAGCTCCTTTAATTTCTCTTCTTTGCTTCTGTTTCAATAGCACGGACAGGCATTTTGGTTTTCAAATTCAAATTCGTTGGAACCCACCAGGGCAAAAATACTATAGATGCAAGATAGAAAATATGAGTGAATGCTTTCTTTTTTGCCATTTTTCATCTGTGAATTCTTAATCAACCCATTCGTACACTCTATGCGATTGAATATTCCTTATACACATGAGTTTTATACAAGGTATCAGACTAATGAATATATTTTCTTTGTGATTTTGTGGTTAGTCTTTGAATCTAGAAAGAATCCAGGAAAAAGCTAAGAATTCACTTCGTGCCATGACCGAGCACGAGTTAATGAGTTTCCTCGATGCTTATTCTGGGTACAATCAAATCAAGATGAACCCAGAAGACTAGGAAAAGACTTTGTTTATAATAAATTTTGGTACATATTGTTACAATGTAATGCCCTTCGGGTTAAAAAATGCCGGAGCCACTTATCATTGGCTCGTAAATAAGATGTTTGGAAAACAAATAGGAAAGACTATGGAAGTATATATAGATGATATGCTCGTTAAGTCTTTGAATGCATGTGACCACCTGAAGTATTTTCAAGAAACATTTGACATCCTGAAGGAGCATAATATGAAGCTTAACCCCGAGAAGTGTGCATTCGGGGTAAGTTCGGGTAAGTTCTTAGGATTCCTAGTCTCACAAAGGGGAATTAAGGTAAATCCCGACAAAATCAAGGCCATAGAGGACATCATAGATCAAATGTCTAACGTAAAGGAAGTCTAGAGGCTCACAGGGAGATTAGCAGCTTTGAGCAAGTTCGTTTCCCGATATCGGAAATATTTCATCGCTTCTTCACACTACTCAAAAAGAAAAACAATTTCGAATGGATACCGGAGTGTCAGCAAGCCTTGAAGGAGTTGAAGAAATATTTGTCAAACCCTCTGTTGCTCTCAAAACCAAAAGAAGGTGAAACATTGCTAGTCTACCTTGCGGTTTCATAAGTTGTGGTAAGTGCAGTTTTAGTCCGAGAGGATGAAGGTACGCAATTTCCCACTTATTACGTTAGTAAAATTTTAACAGGAGCAAAAACTCGCTACCCACATCTGGAAAAGTTGGCCTTAGCTCTCGTAGTCTGATCTCGTCCAAATAACACCTCAAAACAAGGATATGAAATGGTTGATTGCAATAATAGTAACCCAATAAAGAATCGGGATTGAATCCACAGGGAGTTTATATGGCAGTTAGGAGCATATATTCTAGTACGTGAGTTTGAACTATCTTAATTTACACTTCCACAAATTGGTTTTGTTACTATTTCTATTTTTAGAAATAAGATTGCAAAGTTAAGAAATAAAACTTAGATACTTGTTTTTGTTATTTTTCAAGTTTGTAAAAATCCTAGGGCTATGACCATCACCTAAGTGTTTGTCCTATGGGATTTAAACCTTAATGCTTGTTTTGTTGATCGGGGTATATTATAGCTATTAACTCTCAATAACCCACTCAATACCTCTCGGTCAGAGAGTAGTTTTGCCCGATTTGGGTTTCTCAAGACCAAATGGGTATTGCACAAAACGGTTGATAAAAGCCCAAGTCGAGTTATTACTATCTCTAGGTTGAACCCTTTAATTAGGTTAATCAATCTCTCGATTGAGCCAATTTCTTGTTAGCCAAGTTTTCCTATACTAGGTCTCTCTTTCTCAAGTAGGGACCAAGTCAAATAGGCATGAACTAATATTTGCAACCACTAATTCCATAAATTAAAGCATGAACAAGGCTAAATAATAAACATACAATCATAAACAAGCACTAAATTAGATACTCATAATGTGTACACACTAGGGTTGGGTCACATTATAAAGTCAAAATGATAAAATCTATGTTAAAATATCCCAAAATATAGAAAAATACTAAAAGAATCAAAGAAAACCGGCTGTAGGACTTGTTGATGTCAAACGTTAACTAATTTTGTGAAACTTGTCTATTTATACAAGGCTGGAAATTTCGGACAAAAAATGCCCTTCAGGAGGTTTTGCAGCCGTACAATTCCATGTGCGGTCCGGAGAAGTCTTCATCTTGCAGTAGTTGGGATTCTGCAATCGCATAATTCTCCACTGCGGCTACAATCTGGTCTTCTGCAGTCCATATCTTTTTTTCTGCGGCCGTAAGGCACTTCTTTTGCGGTCGCACAATTCTTGTGATGTTCACAATCTTGAGGGACTTGGACTTTGGAAATTTGCACACCCTTTGAAGTTCATCTCTGGTGCTTCATTTGCAACTGCACAATTCCTGTGCGGTCCACGGTTTACTAGGAATTCTAGTTGGATTTTCTTCATTATTGCGGCCGCAAATGGAATTCTGTGGTCCACACTTCACAAGCTCTTATGCCTTTTGTTGCCTTGTGTTTTGATTACTCTTTGTTCAGTCGGATTTCATCTCGGGGGTCCCACTTCCAACATTCCTACAATATTTTGCATATTTCATTAATTTCGAAAATACAATTAAACGCTTTTAGACTACAACAAAAGCTAAAATGCGCTAATAAGCAGTCAAAATCTCCACTTATCAACTCCCCCAAACTTAAGTTTTTTCTTTTCCTAAAGTAAATAAATTAGTTCTCACCTCCACAAGTTAAAGGCCATTCTATCCAATCACAAGTGAGCCATTCACACATCAATTGGGACCAACAATTACCCACACTACTTATGTATTATCACCAAGGCGACAAAGTTAAACGTTTTATGCACATATAGTTCTAATGTGATACTTGAGCATCAAGAGTTCACTTTATTCATCAAGGAAGCTCGCTCTTTCATGTAGGTCATTGTGGATCCCAAACTCCTCCTCCTCTACTCTCCATTTTCCTAGCTCACTTAATAATTTTAGCACTCAATCCAAATATTTGTCAAAGGTTCATTCATCTCTCTCAAAATAATGTCGCAACTATGGGTTCAAGTACTATAGGCTTGCCCCTCATGTAGATCTCCAGTTTGCCACTAATGTAAGTTCACTCGGCTTAAAATCACGTAGGGCTTTTTCAGGATGTAATGGAGGCCTTTGGACCAAGGTTGGATACAATATGGTTGAGCGGCTTTTATTCTCGGCTCATGCTTTGCTAATTCCTTGAAGCACTTTCTTTTCCTTGGAGAACTAGAGAAACTTAACATCACTCTTTATTGATCATGACATTCATTTTCTCCCTATTTGATTTCTCCAAGTTTTGTATCATTACTTTTCTTTGAAACCCCTCAACTTTTTCACGTATTCACTTTCTTTTTGTATTTTTCTTTTTGTTCTTTCCTTTTCTTGCCTTTCCTTCTCATCATTTCTTTTTTCTTTTTGTATCTTGATATCTCTTTCAAGTTCCTCATCTCTGCCCCAAACTTATGTTTTCAACCAATTGTTTCACAAGAGTATTAAGGAAAGCTCGGGTGCCAAGAGAGGGTCACGACAAAACGGGTAAAGGCTTGTAACATGGTTATCAAATAAGAAAGGCTCGAGGCTCAAATGGTTTGACTAGGGGTAACAATATTTGTAGGCAGTGGAAAAATTTAAGAGGGTTAAGGAAAGCTTACAATCACTTCTTAAGCCAAGCAAAACTTAAAATTTCGCCTTGAAACACATTCGGGGCAAGTTCTAGACCATTTGTACGGGTACTTGGGCTAGCAATAAAACATCCCATCTCTCACGCAACTGGATTGCTAAAGAGTATAGAGTAGAGGGACCGTAATGACCATATTCAAGATTGAAAATCACTATGGTTCGATAAAACCACATCGATGATTGCCTAATCCAACACAATAGTCACACAGTCACTAACTAGAGCTATTTCTTTCAAAAACCTTGTTTCTAACCATAAGCACATAGTTAAGTATGTTGGTACCAAGTGAAGCATGTTTGACTCTTCCAGCATAACTTAATTAGGTCTTTTATTCAATTCTACTACTATGATTACCTAAATACCAAAAACGGACTCCATCCCTTAAGAAAGTTGTCACGTCATCCACCGTTGGGAAGAGTCACCCGGTTCACACAAAAACTACCTTTGGAAAGAACCGTGGAATTAAGAAAATCAAAAGCTAATTATTCACTAAAACATAAAAAAAAGTACTAAATCGAACCGAGGCTACTAAATCGAAAAGAAACTACTTATTCAAAAAAAGAAGTTACTAAATAGAAAAGAAGCTACTAAATTAAACATTAACTAGTAAGAGAACCAAACATAAAGAGGCTACAAATAAAAACTATCGAAAGAAATACAAATATACATAATGGGAGAAGATATATACATAATGAGAGAAGACAAGAGAGAATATATACAGAATAAGGAAAAAGAAGAAATACTATCCGTTATTACAAACCAATTGTCTCAGAATCATCAAATAAACTCCACCCCTCCCCCACCCCCGAATAAAAATAAGCATTTTCCCAAATGCTTAACAAAATAAAACTAAAGCAAGGGTAAGAGTGAATAAAACTCCTTATGGCTCCTTGGCTATCTCTGTGTCCACAGTAGCATCACTACCCTCAGTCTCCTCCAACTAGATCTCATCGTCCTCAAATCTAGGAGTGACTGGGTTGGTGAACATCTGATGCACTACCTCAGCAGTGTCAACAGCATAGTCTGCATCCTCAGACTGGCCAACTGGTGTTGTAGGTGCTGGAGGGTCTGGGCCTAGATGGTGTGAGTCAATCAGCATATTAAATCGAATATCTCCGGCTACCGCAAGCTTGGTAACCTTTCTCTGAAGCTTGTTCACTAACTTTTTGGAGGCCTGGGTCTTTCTTATTTTCTTAACTTCTTTTCCCAGCTCTTTGATCACTGAACCGTACTGTACCAGTGTAGCCATGATAGTGTTCTAGTTGTCCAGGAGCTTCTTCAATGTGTCTTCCATTGTGGGGGACATATAAGGTATCAGGATGGAGGATTGTGCTGCAACAGTACTGGATATGTCAGACAGCTTTGTAGTGGCTGTCTGCATCCAGTTTTTGAGTCTTGCCAATGTTTGGGAGACTCGTAGTGCATATATTGGAGTAGAAAGCATCAGCACTGGCTTCAAAGCCGAGGTGGAACCTATGACAGGGGCTGTTGTAGGCACTGAGGCTGGAGGTGGAAGCATTGTTGTTGTACTAGCTGAAGGCTCAGCTGAAGTGGATGCCATGTCAACTTCCTCTGCAGCTACTACCGATGGCTCATTAGACTGGCCTGTAGTGGTAGACGACTAACCATTTCTCTTAGGGTTGTGTGTATCCATCAATGAGCATCATGAGAACGGATTCTTCGCCCGCATCTTCGTATCAAAATCTCTCGGCTCCACCCTCGCATTCGTAAAATACTCAATAATGGTGTTAGGATACGGATAGGATGTGTCAGCTTTCCTGGCGACCATAGATATGTTGGCCGACATCACGCCACCCACATTGATCGGGTACCTAGCCATGATGGAGGCGAGTAGAACTGCCCGTGGGATCGGAAGATTTGTCTCATTCTGACACTGGTGTAGTCAGCAGCATACAAAGGTTTGCCACCCTTTTTCCTCAAAACTTAAAGTGTTTCTATGAAAATCCACCCCTTTTGTGATCCACGGTGGTGGTGGCCCAAGAGATGCTAGAATTTCAGCTAGCCACGGGCGAACTACATCCCCAAGTGCCAACTTCTCCAAATACTTTGTGGACTCAACATCATCAAACCCCAAGTAGGTGTTCAATGTGTGTTGGTCAAAACGCACCTTGAGGTTCCTCACTTTGGTTACCTTTGAGACTTTCTTAATATGCGCCATATTGGCATAGAACTCCCGGACAAGGTATTCCTTTGCATCCACCATGCTCCGGGTGAACTATATCCATCACTAGCACTCTCAGAACTGCCTCAAGACTGCAGGGTTGTACTTTTCTAAATCTTTCAATTGGAACTGTTGCTCAAGTGTGCGCGACGTCACCGGCCACTACCCACAAAAGCTAGAGAAGGAAGTCAAACTGACGAACCTGTCCTCCCACACTTATTTCTTCTTCGACCTTTAAGGTCGGCAACTGTAATATCTCTCCCTCGGCCATCATCTAGGATATCCTGAACTGAAGTCTCTAGTGCCTGGGGGCAGGTGTAGTGGAAGGCTCTGAAGCCTGAATGGCACTCTTCGAATTCTCGGAGGTTCTATGTGATGAAGACGGCTCATCCCTAAGTTGATATCTCCCTGGTGGCCTTGATTGGACAACTGGCTGCTCATGTACAGAGGACATGTTGCCCTATGCTGCTTCCCAAGATGGGGCATAAGAACTGGTCTCGGAAAGGTCTGTACCTCTCCCTCTGCTAGTTGTTGTCTTCTTTCTAACTTCAATCTATTAGGAACTAGGCAAGGGTCTCTTCCCTCATCCCCAGGAAGGGTCACCCTTTCCTTTTGAAGTGTCACCTCGTCCTCTAGATCGAACCATGTTCTGTACCAAGCGAACGCGATTGTTAATTTCAATTCAGTTTCAGACACAAAGAATTCAAGGACACACCAGATATTGGAAGGAAACATATTGTAGACACAGGCTTGCAGGGTAGGGAATTTCGGTCAGCAGAATTGTCATTACGGCCATAGATGGTCATTTCGGACCGCATAATTTTCCAGTGCGGCCGCAGAAATGGGTTGCAGTCTACACATTTCTCTTTGCGGCCGCAACTCAGATGTCACCAAAATGCCAACTCTTCGATGACAGAATTGGTTGTTTTACGGATGCAATCAGTTTTTTGTGGTCCCTACAATTTGCTTTACGGCCGCACTTGGGAGTCACCAAATTGACAGGTCACTGATCACAGGGATTAAGCTGTTCTGTGGCCACAGTGGGATTTCTGCGATTTGCACATTTTTTATTGCGGCCGCAGAACCATGCCTTACTATAGTGCCCTAATCTTTAACTTCTGTGGACCGCATAATTTCTTGTGCGGTCGCATATTCCAACAATTATGAACACAAGGTCATGTTTCACCTAGGGTTTTAACATTTTGCAAACTTTTGACATGGAAACAACATATAAACATGAAAATCAATTTACCCATCCCCCTTAGATTATTTACCAGTCTACCCACTACATATTGACCCCACATGGTTGTTCAAATAGATTCAATCAAACAAACGGTCTAAATTTCACTAAAAATCTAAAAATTAAAAGAAATTAATCAAGATGATGATGCATACCAGATATGAATTTTTGCAAGAGATGAGTGATCAACAGTTGTTAGGCTTGTGAGCAGCTAATTTAACACGAAATTTAAAATTTTGCACTTTGTGAGCTCAGAAAGGGAAAAAGGAAATAGTGCCCTAACTTATGTTATTTATAGTGAATGGGTTCTGGCAAGGGACGAGGACTTGAGTGCGACCGCATAATTCCTATTGCGGTCCGCACTCTGTTACCTGAAGGCCCAGTTGACCTAGCATTTTGCGGTCCGCAGAATTAGTTGTGGGGCCACAGATCGATCATTACTCTGACAGACCAACTTCAGAGAGTTGACTTTTTCCACCTTCAAGTTGAGCGGTCCGGAGTGTATTTGTGCGGCCGCAGAGAACCTTTTGCTACATCAACCAAAATTGTACGGTCCGTACAATACAATTACGGTCCACAATTCTTTTCACACTTAGCCAATTTTGTGGGCACAATTCCTGTAAAGTACACTCATCCCTGCAACACACTTCAAATCTAGTTAGCACAAAAATAACACCTATCTATAAATAAAAAATAAAAAGAGAAGAAAAGGAAACATGGGTTCCCTCCCAAGAAACGCCTGATTTAACGTCGCGGCACGATGCAGATTACCATCATTTGAAATGAATCACCACAACAACGCGACTATCATCAACCTTTCCCAGATAGTGCTTCACCCGGTGATCATTAACTCGGAATACTTCATTGTTTTTGTTCTTCAAGTCCAATGCACCAAAAGGTGTCACACCCACAATTTCAAAGGACCACTCCTTTTAGATTTCAGCTTTTCAGGAAACATCCTAAACCGTGAGTTGAATAACAACACAAGATCGCCCACCTTGAACTCCTTGTTCCGAATGTATTTGTCATAAAGGTCATTCATAATCTCTTTGTACAAGGATGAACTTGCGTAGGAATGGTACCGGAACTCATCCAATTCATTAAAATGTGCAACCCTCAAGTTAGTGGTTGCATCCTAATCAAGATTCACTTCTTTAGAGCCTACATGGCTTGGTGCTCAAGTTCCACCAGAAGATGACAAGCTTTGCAAAATACCAACTAGTATGGAGACATTCGGATAGGAGTTTTGAAAGTTATTTGATAAGCCGATAATGCATCATCAAGCTTCTTTGACCAATCCGTCCAGTTAGCATTCACTGTTTTGGACAAGATATTCTTTATCTCCCGGTTGGAGACTTTCACTTGACCACTAGCTTGTGGATGATAGGGAGTCATAACTTTATGAGTGACATCATACTTGCTAAGCAAAGTTTCAAAAGCCTTATTGCAAAAATAAGGATATGAAATGGTTGATTGCAATAATAGTAACCCAACAAAGAGTCGGAATCGAACTATCTTAATCGAACTATGAAATGGGAGTTAGGAGTATATATTCTAGTACGTGAGTTTGAACTATCTTAATTTACACTTCCACAAATTGGTTTTGTTTCTATTTCTATTTTTAAAACTAAGATTGCAAAGTTGAGAAATAAAACTAAGATAATTGTTTTTGTTGTTTTTCAAGTTTGTAAAAAGCCTAGGGCTATGACCATCACCTAGGTATTTTCCCTATAGGATTTAAACCTTAATGCTTGTTTTGTTGATCAGGGCATATTATAGCTATCAACTCTCAATTACCCACTCAATACCTCTCGGTCATAGCGTAGTTTTGCCCAATTTGGCTTTCTCAAGACCAAATGGGTATTGCACAAAACGGTTGATAAAATCTCAAGTTGGATTATTACTATCTCTAGGTTGAACCCTTTAATTGGGTTAATCAATCTCTCGATTGACCCAATTTCTTGTTAGCCAAAGTTTCCTAGACTAGGTCTCCCTTTCTCAAATAGGGACCAAGTCAAATAGGCATGAACTAATGTTTGCAACCACTAATTCCACAAATTAAAGCATGAACAAGGCTAAATAATAAACATCCAATCATAAATAAGTACTAAATTAAATACCCACAAGGTTTACACACTAGGGTTGCGTCACAACCCTAGTAACAATCTAGCTACTCATGCTTGAAATTGAAGAAATAAAAGAGGAAATACTAATTAAACTCATATTGTAAGGTCAAAATGATAAAATCTATGTTAAAATATCCCAAAGTATAGAAAACTACTAAATGAAGCAAAGAAATGCTACCGGACTTGCTGATGTCAAAAGCTAACCTAATTTTGTGAAACTCATCTATTTATACAAGGCTAGAAATTTTGGACAAAAATGCCCTTCAGAAGGTTCTGCGGCCGCACAATTCCATGTGCGGTCTGCAGAAGTCTTCATCTCGCAGGAGCTGGGATTCTACGGCCGTATAATTCTCCAGTGCGGCTGAAAGGCAATGTTTCTATGGTCTGCATATTTATCACTGCGGCCGCAAGGCACTTCTATTGCGGCCGCACAATTCTTGTGCGGTCCGCAATCTTGAGGGACTTGTACATTTGAAATTTGCACACCCTATAAAGTTCATCTCCAGTGCTTCATTTGCGTCCGCATAATTTCTATGTGGTATGTATCTTAATAGGAATTCTATTAGGAGTTTCTTCATTGTTTGCGGCCGCAGATGGAATTCTGCGGTCCGCACTTCGCAAGCTTTTGTGCCTTATGTTGCCTTATGTGTTGATTACTCCTTGTTGAGTCATATTTCATCTCGGGAGTCCAACTTTCATCATTCCTGCAAATATTTACACATTTCATCAGTTTCGGGAACATAATTAAACACTTTTAGACTAAAATAAAAGCTAAAAGGCGCTAATAAGCAGTCAAAATCCCCACTTAACATAGTCGTCGCTCGAAAGTTGAGTCCCTACTTCCAATGCCACCCGATAGCTGTGGTGACTATTTTTCCTTTGAGGAATATCCTCCATAAACTCGAGCTCTCGGGTAGATTGGCCAAATGGGCCATCAAAATGAGCGAGTTCGATATATAGTATAAACTTAGGACTGCAATTAAGTCACAAGTCTTGGTTGACTTTGTGGTCGATTTCAGCCCGGGACTATTGCCTATGGTAGCCAAGGAGGCAATAAAGGTGTAAGAATCAACATCGGGAGTTTGGACCTTATTTACTAATGGAGCTTCAAACGTGAAAGGTCCGGTCTCATAATAGTCTTGATCACGCCTTCGAGAGAAACCTTAAGGAAAGCCATAAGAACGATTCCTTTAACTAACAATGAAACAAAGTACGAAGTTTTGATTGCAGGGATCGAATTGACCCGGGGGCTTGAATTCGAAGTCATCAAAATCAAATGTGATTCTCAGTTGGTGGTAAATCAGTTTTACTGAATTTTTGACACCAAAGAGGAACGTATGAAACAATACGTGGTAAAGGTCCACGCTTTATTGGCACGATTCCGGGAGTGGTCAATTACTCATGTCTTACCGAACGACGGCCAAGTCAAGCATATGAGAAACCCACTTTCCTTTGTGTGCGGTGCAGAAGCTTTGATACCGTTGGAAGTAGGGGAGCCAATCTTAAGGTATTTCTAGACAGACGAAGAATCGAACAACGAAGCAATGTTAATCAACTTGGAGTTGCTCGAGGACTTGACGCATGTAAGAATGGCGGCGCAAAAGCAGAGAATGGAGGGATATTAAAATCTAAGAGCTAATTTTCGTTATTTCAAAGTGGGAGATTTAGTTCTGAGGAAAGTCACTCAAACTACCCCAGAGCTTAACACGGGGAAGGTGGGTCCAACATGGGAAGGTCCCTATCGGATTTCAGCTGTCACTAGAAAAGGCTCGTACGAGTTGGAAAACCAGAACGAAGATAAGTTAGCTAGCAAATGGAACGTGGCACACCTCAAAAGATATTATTACTGATAAATATTACCCAAGTAGAGAAGTATGTACTGCACTCTTTTCCTTCGTTCAGGTTTTGTCCTAGTTGGGTTTTTTTGGCAAGGTTATTAATGAGGCAGCGATAGAAAGCATTCTATGAAGACAACATCAATAAGATCTTTGATGCCAAGGCTTCACTCGGGGGCGATTAGGTAATCTTAGCTTCCATAGTGAATTCCCATCGGGAAGTTAAGTTTGATACCGAATAGAGGTTACCCGATCGTTCGCGAGCACAAACCAATAGAGGACTGTTAGGTATTCTTTCGCTCGATAGCATGGATTCCTAATAGGAAACGAGATATGTTGCCGAGTGAAGGATTACCTAGAAATTCATTGGTGGAACCTTCTAAGATACAAGACTTCCAGTGTTCCAATTTGCATTCTTCGCATTCGAACACTGGGGGGTGATATGAGGATACGACAACACCGAATGCCACGTCAACCGGAGAACAAAAATCGAGGAACAAAATACATCATCGGGACTGGGGACTGCACAGCCAGCCCCATAAAAACAAGTTGTACAAGATATACACAAGTCATGGTAATTTCTTTTCTGCATAGCAAAATGCTTATGTAATCTATGAAAATAAGGGAATATATGAAATCCTTTTACTTTTATCTTGTTTCTTGTCTGAACGATGAGCTAACCTTGTCATTTGAAAGTTAAACAAGTACTTCAAATGTTAGTGCCATAATGAATAGGAGATGTCCTCTTCAAGAGCATCGTAAAAGTAAGAGGGCTCTCTTTTATAAAAATTCTCACGTCAAAGGGTTGGTTCTTGAAAAATTTATGCCTATCAAAAATACTCTCGGGAAAATATACACCCGAATACGCATATGAAAAAGACACAAAAAGCAAACTTGCACAAATACTTATTGAAACCCTCACGTAAAAGGGATAATTCTCGAAAACTAAGTGCATCGAAGAAAATATATCTGAGACCACATACAGAAAAATGTGAACAAAAAAACATGTGCAGAACCCTTAAAAGAATATAAGGGTTAAAAACCTGCACGGATATTCAAGAAAAAGTAAGATTCAAACAAAATATTTGAGCAAAAATATGTTTTCATTTACAAGAACGTGCCAAAAGAAATACAAAACGGGAAAAGATAAGTAAAGTTAAACTGCAGTGCCTCCGGGCCCAGGAGAAAGAGTAGTGTCCACGCCCCCGGGAGTGGTAGACGGTTGCACCAATGGCTCGAGATTTTACCCAGTCCGATCTTCAACATCGTCGCCCTCTGATTCTTCTTCAGTTCCCGAAAATTTGGAACCATAACCAGATGGGCCCGATACATCTAACCTCGATGGAAGCCCAGTCTTAGCGGCTAACTCAAGCTCGCGTGCCTTAGTAATATCGGCATCAATACCAATGACACCAGCCTTGGATTCTTCCAAGTATCTTCTCCTCATGCTGTATATGGCATAAGTTTTTTCAACAACGAGGGAAGCCTCTCTGTGCTTGAGTTCTTCTTTAAGTTGGGTTATCTCGGCAGAAAGATTTTCCCGGGCGGACCTAACAGATTTAAGGCTGACGTCAAGCTCGCGAATAGTTGAACTAAAGAGCTTGTTATGCTCAATAGTTTTCCTGTACTTCTCTTCTAGCTGGGCATGTTTCGCCCCCGCGGCAGCAATCTCTTCGACTTTGGAGTTCAATGCAGCTTCCAAGTTAGTTACCATTTCAGTAACAACAACATCACTCTCAGTTGTAGCAAGAATGGAGCCCTGGACTTTAGCCTATTTAGCCTTGGCTTCATCAAATCTAACCCTCAGCGGGCCAACTTCTTGGTTGAGGGTTATCACTTCTTGCTCGCTTTGCTACAAACGAGCTTCCAAAATGTTGTCCTTGGTGGCACTGGTTTCCAGTTTTGCGAAACGGAGAATGGTTTGTTCCCGCTCCAACAAAAGGTGATCATTTTCAGAAATAAGTCCTTCCTTCTCACGAATCAACCATTAAAGGCCCTATGAAGCAAGTAAGTTGTCCTGCAAAACAAGAAGAGGTAAAAGTTAAAATACATTCATTCAAAAGTAGGAGAAATAACAGAAGAAGAAAGAAACATACTGTTGCGGCATAATGCATAGCATTATTCAACAAACACTCTCCCAAGAGTGACCGAATCTTTTCCCAATCCTTCTCTGAAGCCAAAGACTTCAGATAGTTAGCAAGCTCCACCGGCCTGGAAAGAAGATTGTACCCGGTAGAGACCGAAAAAGTAACATTCCTCCTCCTCTGAGGATCTTCAGAAGGGGCAGCGTAATTTTGCCCCCGATAGAAGAGGAACGCCTTTTTCATGGTCAGGTGCGGCCGCCGGAGATAATGTTGCTGGTGGAAGAGTGGATGAAGATGGAAGTGATGTAGCAGTTCTTGGTATTGGAGAAGGTGGTGATGAAGCTGATGGGATAGAAAATGAGAAAAAGTTGTGTCAAAAATCAGCACTGGATGTTGGGTGCTCGCCAACGGAAGACGGCAAGGACCCGGTACTCTGCCTCGCAGTACCGGGCATAACAATTGGGGCCCGAGAATAGGAGTTGTCATTATCTACCAAATAAAATTATCCCCAAAGTGCCGAGACACCATCCTCGGTTGGTACGATTGTCTCAATAGGTTGAGCATTCTGTTAAGATGATAAGGTCTGTCGCCTTCTATGAAGAGAAGCTCTCCCATCACTAGCTTCTTCAATCATCACGGTGTCTATGACCGGCCCAGAAGGAGGACCAGGAATCATCGCCACTGGAGATAGTTTGGGGACAGCATTCTTCGTCAGCTTATTCTTCTCCCCGACCATGGAGGAACATCTTCTCTTCGGTTGCTTATCTTCTAGTCGAGGACTCTGTGAAGATGTGGTTGCACCCGAAGCAGGCCCGGAGATACTCGTTCGAGCAAGAGTGTCCTAAAGCAGCCTCGCTACATCAACGGGATCAGCCAAAACATCCTCCTCAGGGACAGCAATAGAGCCCGCAGTTAGACCTAATTTCATATACAAGTTAGAAGGGATCAATCGATATGCAAAGGTAAGTACAAATTACCATGTTTTTGTCCTTCCACTCGTATTTTGAGGCCACCTCTTTCCACAAGTGAGTTTTGGGCATTGTGACGTCCAAACTTTTCTGAACCCACCGGTCTA
Organism: Nicotiana otophora; assembly: GCA_000715115.1. Lineage (NCBI taxonomy): Eukaryota > Viridiplantae > Streptophyta > Magnoliopsida > Solanales > Solanaceae > Nicotiana > Nicotiana otophora. The sequence goes on from AWOL01S0012476.1 coordinate 25,451, forward strand.
AGCCTTTCACCACCGGCAGGACCCATCGAGTTGCTAAAATATACGAAGAATAAAAGTATGACCATAGAAGAATATTTAATAAAAAAAGAAATATTAGAGATCTTATGAGCGCAGTTCTAAGCGGCCGGAAAGGATGAAGCATGAAGTCGTTGTTAGAATGATACTGCTAGTGGCAACCGTGACGAACCGTTCCATCCACCCTAGTCACTATCATCATCCATGCTAATCAATAAAGCATGGTGTCCTCATTTACAAAGATTTATCATAACCCTCCTCCCCTCCCTCCCCNTTTCAACAACGAGGGAAGCCTCTCGGAGCTTGAGTTCTTCTTTGAGTTGGGTTATCTCGACAGAAAGATTTTTTCGGGCGGACCTAACAGATTTAAGGCTGTCGTCAAGCTCGCTAACAATTGAACTAAAGAGCTTGTTATGCTCGATAATTTCCTGTACTTCTCTTCTAGCTGGGCATGTTTTGCCCTCGCGGCAGCAAACTCTTCAACTTTGGAGTTCAAGGCTGCTTCCAAGTTAGTTACCCTTTCAGCGATAGTAGCCTCGCGCTCGGTTGCAGCAAGAATGGTGTCCTGGACGTCAGCCCATTTAGACTTGGCTTCATCAAATCTAGCCCTCAGCGGGCTAACTTCTTGGCTGAGGGTTGTCGCTTCTTGCTCGCTTTGCTGCAAACGAGCTTCCAAAATGTCGGCCTTGGTGGATCTGGTTTCCAATTCTGAAAGACGAAGAATGTCGGTCCCGTTCCATCAAAAGCTGATCCCGTTCAGAAGTAAGTCCTTCCTTCTCACGAATCAACCTTTGAAGACCCTCATAAGCAAGAAAGTTGGCCTGCAAAACAAAAAGAGGTAAAACTTAAAATACATTCATTCAAAAGTAGGAGAAATAATAGAGGAAGAAAGAAACGTACCGATGCGGCGTTATGTATAACATTGTTCAACAAACACTCTCTCGAGAGTGTCTGAATCTTTTCCCAATCCTTCTCTGAAGCCAAAGGCTTCAGATAGTTAGCAAGCTTCATCGGCCGGGAAAGAAGATTGCACCCGGTAGAGACCGAAAGAGTAATATTCCTCCTCCTCTGAGGATCTTCAGGAGGGGCAGCATAATTTTGCCCCAAATTACCATGAACTGGGGATTGTGGAAAAGGAACGCCTTCTTCATGGTCAGGTGCGGCCGTTGGAGATGATGTTGCTGGTGGAAGAATGGATGAAGATGGAAGTGATATAGCAGTTGCTGGTGTTGGAGAAGGTGGTAATGAAGTTGATGGGATAGAAGATGGAGAAACAGCTATGTCAAAAGCAGCACTAGATGTTGGGTACTCGCCAATCGAAGGCGGCAAGGATTCGGTACTCTGTCTCACAGTACCGGGCACAACAATTGGGGCCCGAGAACGGGAGTTGGCAATATATACCAAATCAAATTCTCCCTAAAGTGCCAAGGCATCATCCTCGGTTGGTATGACTGCCTCAACAAGTTGAGCATCATGTTGAGATGATAAGGATCGTCGCATTCACCACCAGAGATAGCTCATCAATCATCACAATGTCTATGACCGGCCCAAGAGGAGGACCAAGCACCATCTCCACCAGAGATAGCTCGGGAATAGCAGTCTTCGATCGCTTATTCTTCTCCCCGGCCACGGAGGAACGTCTTCTCTTCGGTTGCTTATCTTCTGGATGAGGACTCCGTGAAGATGTGGTTGCACCCGAAACAGGCCCGGAGATACCTGTTCGAGTGAGAGCTTCCTGAAGCAGCCTCGCTGCATCAGCGGGATCAGCCAAAACGTCCTCCTCGGGGACAGTAACAAATCCCACAGGTAGACTTAATTTCATAAACAAGTCAGAAGGGTTCAATCGATATGCAAAGCAGAGAAAGATAGAGGCGAGGTAAGTTCAAATTACCATGATTTTTGGACTTCCACCCGTATTTCGGAGCCAGCTCTTTCCACAAACGAGTTTCGGGCGTTCTGACATCCAAAATATTTTGAACCCACGGTCTAAGCCTTTCACCATCGGTGGGACCCATCGAGTTGCTGAAACATACGAAGAATGAAAACACGGCCATAGAAGAATATTTAATGAAAGAAGGAATATTAGAGATCTTATGAGCGCGGTTCCAAGCGGCCGGAAAGGATGAAGCCATTGTTGGAATGATACTGCTAGTGGCAACCGCGATGAACCATTCTGTCCACCCGCGGTCACTATCATCATCCATGCTAGTCAACAAAGCATGGTGACCTCATTTGTAGAGATTTATCATCCCCCCCGGAAAATTTTGGGGTAGTAGAGATTCATCATGTGAGCTAATATTAGCTCTTCTCCAATTTCTTGGCATAAGCATCGAAGGCATGCAGCCGTCCTCCACACAGAAGGACTTACCTGTGCCAAACACACCTGATAGAGGAGGCAAAATTTCGCAATTATGGAATCAAGCTCTCCACTCAAAGAAAACGCACCCAAATTAAAGGGATACGTGTAAAAGTATGTAAACTCTTCCTTAGGAAGGGTCACTCACTCTGATAGATCGGAAGTAATGATATCTAATTCATGGCAACGGCAATATCCCTTCATAGCATGAATACTGGAAGGACGAATGGAAAAAGGGTATCTGCTAACATCCCATATACGAGGGTTAGCAGAAGCAAATTTCTCCTCAAAGTCCTTTGCGGTGTTGAGTCCTTTTGGTATGATGGAGTCTAAGGTTGGAACAACAAAGTCGTCGGTTTTGTTTTTGCCTTTTGAAGAACCAATACGTTTTGAGGAGGAAGCCAACGAAAAAGAGAAAGGGTTTTTGTTTGAAGAAGATGAAGACTCTGTATGCGAAATAAGATGAAGGAAGTTGGAATACAAGGGGGGAAGTTGATACGTATAAGTAAAGTTTTGGCGGCTAAATCCTTGGCTAAGATTACCTCGATAACCGACAAAAAAGCGTGATAAATCATGGAAAGACGCGTGTTCGGGGCATTAAATGTGGAGAGACAGGCGTCTAATCAACCGTCAGTGGCCTTCAAAAGAAATTATAGTAATTTCCGCCAAAAGGGTGTTTCTACCAAGTTCCCGGTAACATAAAGTTATATCACCAGAAAGCAGGGGGACTATCTATATTAGGTAAAATATGTTATGGCATGTGGCCACCCAAGAAGGGGACACATGGAACCTAAGTCGGGAAGACAAAAAATCGGACGCAAATATCTCGTGTGTCATCGGAAAATATAACGTTCGTGAAGGCATTGAATATTCTGCGCCCGATAGCATTCAATGAAGAATATTCTATAGCATTAAAGAGTAACGGCCCATTACAGAGAATTTGGCATTTATGTTCACCGTTACGTCTTCATCAATGCTCCTCATAATTGACATTAAAGAAGGGCACGACCCTAGTACCTTCTTCATAGCTATAAATAATAAGTTCAATGATCATTGTAAGGGACACGAATTTTCTGGCTAACTTATACTACATTCTATACAGAATTGTAATACCATTTTGCTTTCTCTCTTTTTGATCTCATCATTATTGAGCCCGGAAACTATGTTCTCGGATTCATCACTTCTGTCATTTCATTTACATTCTAAGGTTAAGTATTTTATATTTCATCAGTTATTTCGTTACTTTTTGGATCAAATTAATTCACTTGTCTAGAAACCACGAACAAATTCAATTATACCGTTTTACGGGTAAACAATTATATGACTCTAAATTCTTGATTCGATATGCTTATAAATGGAAAATTTACTAAAATTAGAGGCTCTTTTTGTAAAGGTATTTCTCAAATCCCTCCCTGAAACCAGATCTATTGCCTAACGCTTGATATTTCATGGAAACTGAAGCTTACATCGAGGCTCATATAATCCGTTAATCGGCATCACATATTGCATTTTCCATATTCTCTCTAAAAAACTTGTATTTTTATTTGGTTTAATTTTGCTGTGGACAAATACTTATAGCAAGACAGTTCTCGTTTCCTTTCGAGTGTATCAAATTCAACCTTGTATTGCTGAATATGTCATCATTTTGTGGTGGTCTTGGTACTTTTTGCTTCTAGCATAGTACAACTCGCAAGCAAGTATTGCAAGGAAATGTCCAGACACACTACACCAATAACACTAGATACGACGATGTTTTATTTCATAATTTCTTTACAAAATTAATACACAAATTTCAGCCTTGTTATTAACACACAACCATTTGGTTAAACCACAATGGCTGATGACCTAGACAAACTTCTTTGACTCCAAACCATAACAAAGAAATTAAATTACAAACTAGTGAATTATACTTGTTCAAGGAATCTGAACGTCAGTTTCGTAGGTAGAGCCAGCCTTCCAGTGATCAGGGATCACAGTCTTATCAGACTGCACCCATTTGGTCTTTCCATCTACTTTTATTTGGATCTTCAGCTTCAGATTTCCCTTTGGTGGGTTGGACAAGTCGAATACTGCTCCATATGACCTCCTCATTGGTGTCCATTTGTAGCTTTTTTCCTGTATATATCAACCCAAAATTTTAATATCAAAAACCAAGAATTTAATTGATTAGTCAATCAATTCATTTTAGTAGCTAAAAATACTTAACGAATATATAATAATAAGTATTATCCATGTATAATGTGTTAATAACCATGTATAATCAATGTATAATTTATGTATATCGGCTAGGAAAAGTATATAGTGAATCTAACTGGCTATTTGTGTAAATATCTCAAACTTAATCATCAAATTTAAGTTTAAAAAATTGGGCATATAGAGTATATACCTCGTAGAATTCTACAGCTAGGATATCAGCGTAACCACCGTTGTTCAATAGAAGTATGGCAAGGTAGCCATGGTAATTGCTATGTTCATTGACCTTGATAATGAGATTGCCATATTTGCAAGAAACTCTTTTATAGTCTACATCGACCACGCCCTTTGGGAACAACATGTGAGCTAACTTAGGATGTTTAGCCATTTTGGCGAAGGCATCTGAGCTAAGAATGAAATCAGTTCCTGGCCCTTCTCCACTGTCAGTCACCTTCACCTTAACTCCTACGTCACTGCATAGTGCCTTGTCCTTGCACTATACCTGTTAATATTTCGTGTCGAAAATACAGGGTTAAGTTGAAGGTATAAAAGATAATTATTAAACTCTATCCGGCTCTGCATGCAATTATCGATCTTAATTAGAATCAGCTATATATACTTTGTAAAACACACATATATACTGTAGGAAATTTTGGGTCCACCGTAAGGGTGAAAATAGCACGCATTAGCCAGTTTTTGGACTGACAATTGAAAAATAGTCAGCATTTGCAAATTCATTGAAATACAATAGCCACTATTTTGGTGAAACACGGGAAGTTCCAGCATAATATGATATGCTGGATTATGGAGCTCATACGTATAAACTTCCAGCATATTGTGTTGGAACTCCAACACATTATGAAATTCAACACATTATGTTTAGAATATCATATGTAAAATATTCGAACTCCAGTATATTATGCTGGAATTTTTTCGGATTTTAAGAGTATTTTTGTTCAAATTTTATCTTTACATGAAAAAGTAGCTAAGTTTCGACTAGTTTTGAAACTGTGACTATTTTTCAATTATCAGTTGTATATTCAATTACCAATTGTAAATCTAGCTATTTTTTACTTTTTCCTATATAAGGGGGTGTTTTAAGGCCCATTAGGGTTATTAGTTAACCTTAGTATTCTCTATATAAGTACACTTATATAGTACAATAAAATATATTCTCTTCAGTATTTTTTACGCTCTTTCTTCCTCAATTCACTTAGGGTCTGGACTGTGAAATTAGGTAGTCGCTTCGACATACCGTGACAACAACCACCGTTCAATTCGTTTGGTTTTGCTACGAAGAACAAGTAAATTCTCAGCTTTACGTTTTACAAGCTATCTATACTAAAGCTATCTATTTAGTATAGAGTAATGCAATCCTTTATAGACTTTAATTATGAAAAAGTAACATCCAAGTATTTATTACTACCTGATAACATGCACCACAACCAACTCCATTCTTATAGAGTTTCCAGGATGCGGCGGTAACCAACCCATCATTAACATATCTGCCATATTCTCCATAACCACAAGCTCCAGCTAATCAAATATTTCAAAATACAAATGTTAAATAAAGCAATTGTAGAAGAAACTAAAAACAGTTGTGTAGAAAAAGTCAACTTACTTGGTGTTCCTTTGCCATCGGAAGTCTTATAAAAGGTAGCTTTGGAATCATAGCTTTGAGTTCCGTAGCAAAGTGGAGGCAAAAGCAAAATCATGCATATCATAAGAGTGGAAAAATGGTTGACAGAGATAGCCATGTTTTTTTAATTGTGCTTTCTAGAAGATAGACTTGAAATGGATGCTAAAAATGTAAAGAAATTAGTGTTGGATGATGAGAAGTGCGGGAATGGAATCCCTATTTATAGTTGAGTGTCCTAAAGGAAGGTATTGACTTTGCTTCATGGCCAACTTTGTAATAATCTTAGTTAGCTTTAATTTGATACGTAACCAAATATTCAAAGTACCATATGGTTTTGGTCTTCTGACCCAAATATAAAATTTGGATTATCGGATCATGGAAAAAACTTTTTTTTTTCCTTCTGATTTTAGTATAAGCTTAAGATTTCACCACCTTCTCCGAAGCAGCAAATAGCTAAGGATGATGTTAATTCCCATAGTTTTTAAAATTAGATTAGAGATACTTGGTGCTAGAATAAGCCATTATTTCAAATTAATCAATGGGTGGCGTTTTCTTTTCTAACGTACGTTTGCTTGACTATATATTATCTTAAAATCTGGTTTGGGAACAGCTCATTGTTTGGGAATTTAAAGTCATATGTCGTACTGGAATGTCTTTAATCTTTATTAATTTATTGTTTAATAGCTAGACTTGTAATTTAAGTTATTTTAGACTAGCTGGTATACACTTCTAATTATAATTTCTGGATAGTAGGTCATGCTCTCTTCGAGCTAATTTATTTAAGCTAATTTATAAAATCCCTATTTATAGTTCAGTGTCCTAAGGCGGGTATTGACTTTGTTTCATGGCCAACTTTGTATTAGTCTTGGCTTTATCCGAAAATAAATATTCAAAGTACCATATGTTTTTGTTCTTATAAAATAGAGAAAATGACCCTCTATAGTCCCTCAAAATTTTAATAGCTCATGTTTTTCCTCATTGACACGAAATGGCCTTCTGGCCCAAATATATTACATCTAATAGTCCGAAATGTCTATTTTGTATATTTTTTGTATAGTGATAGTCTATTTAATATATATTTTGTATAGTGACAGTCTATTTTGTATATAAAATGTATAGTGTCAGTCTATTGTATATAAAATGTATAGTGGCAGTCTATTTAGTATTATTTTATATAGTGACAGTTTATTTTGTATATATTTTGTATAGTGACATTCTATTGTATATAAATTGTATAGTGAGAGTCCTATACAATTCCTCTTGCTTTCTTTTGTTTCTAGTTGGTTGTAATAGATTTGCCTACAACCTTGAATTAATGTGAACCTCATTGGTTAAGGTATAGAAGCTACATACAGAATTGAGGAAGATGACAGGTACAACATTGGCATCATAAATCAAAACTCCAAAGGTCTCATATTGCTCATGAATGTGAACATTTCATTAGCAATGTACAACATAAAGAAAGCAAAGAGTATTTGTTCGACAAACAATGGACCTTGTCGCCTCAATCTGTCATACCCTTTTACCCAATATAATGTTCTGGCAACACATGATACTGTAAATACCCAACTAGTATATTTTTACAAAACCTCGAAAAAGACCTAATAGGAGAATACAACTTCTTCCTACAATAGGAGGAAGAGTTTTTGAAACTCAAACACCGGCGACCCTCCATTAAATCCGGCGACTCTTTCTTCTCGCTTTATTTACTGTTTTTGGGGCTTTTGATATTATGAAAATCTAGATCTAAAAGATGGTTTGCTTGCTATTTGAATTTCGGCAGATCTGGCCGGTATACAGCTTTTCCGACGACCGTAAATTTTTCGACCACTGCTGCGACCGGTGAAGTTTTCCGGCTAAACCATTTTGGGCCGAAAATCATTTCTCTAATGAACGTGTATTTGTGCTTGTGGGTCAGATGTATAATTCGGTGGCTAGCCACTAGAATTACCTTTGGGCTATAAAATATATATTGTAGTTTTGGGCTACCAGGTGTTATAAGTTTGGCCCGAGTGGCTATAAATAAATTTGGTCAATTAAATTTGTAAGTGGTTTTAAGGATACGCAGATTTATTTGACACAAAGCAGTAAATAAAGATAAATTAAATAAATAAATAAAGACAAATTAAATAAATAAGGATGAAGTAAGCTCAAACCACACGATGTAGACGATTTAAGCCTTAGTGAAATATTGCCCCTCGATCCGGGCTCGTAACAACAAGCATTGACGAATGAAAGCAAACGAACTAATAAAAGAAAAATAATAATATATTACCTTGAAATGCGTGTTACAATGCCTTTTATAAATTATCAGACCCCCTTTTGTATAGTAGGGGAGTCCTACTTTAGGTATAATTCAACAAAAGGTATAAGATCTATTGATTCACTAATTGTTGGTTCCTTATTGAAACATGACGAGAGCCCCTTCGTAATATCCGGCCGGTCACGGATACTTCAGTCTTCTGTTGGCTATGCTGATAATATTTCTTCGAAGTCGTTCGAGGCTAGGATAGACTCCGGGACCATGGCTTCGATATTCTTGAAGACATGCGTTCTGTTCTAGCCCGGTGAGACTTGAGGTCGATCTTCAGTACTTTATTGCCATGTTTCGAGCCTCGCTCACCATGTCGGAGGCTAGGATGCACCACGAGCTCGATTTCACCCGCATACAGATACTTTTCTCATTTTTCGGAGAGTAGACGACGAAAAACGACATGAGCTTCTGATTCTTACTTCGATACACCGTGACAGAAACGACAAAACAACCAAAATGTCTCATCAGTAAAATCTTAATGGCATTAAATGCATGTCAGCCGCCGGTCGGCCATTCTTGGATGCGAACCGCTGCTGAAATATTATAAATACTCCCTCCTTCGTTCATTTTAACTTTACATCTGAACCTTCTACCCTCGTACCTTAAAGATTTCAATACATTCTAGCACTTTTACTCTGGTTATTTGAGATCCTTTGCAAGAACTCTTGTCCATCCTTATCTCAAGCCAACAAGTACAATCCTTCAACTTTCTTTCCTTCTCCATTTTTCCTCCATTTTCTAAACAAATGGCAAAAACTTCTAAAATCATTCCCCAGAAAGAAGCCCCTTCTACTTCGCAGCCGGCTACTGAAGCCGAGGAGACCGTTTCGCGGGCTGCAGTCCACGAACCAGTACCTGAACCCCTTTTGAAAATGTTCATCCCCAGAGGATGCTCGGTCAATGCTGAAAAACCTTTCTCTGTACAAGGCCAGTGTGATGAGGTCTCAAAATACATCTACTCGATCACTGAAGAAGTCCTCCCTATGGTCCGAAAAAACTGCAACTAGGTCGATAAGGGCATAGTGATCCCTGACCCCGATGAAGCCATTACCATCCATGTCGAGGGATACCAAAGTGTTTACACTTATCTCTTTACATTGGGCCCGATGGACCCGGTCATCATAGATTTTTGTAAGAGGTACGAGGTATGCCTCGGTCAGAATCAACCTTGGCTCTGGAAGATCATGATCCTCCTCCGGTTCTTTGTGAGCAGAATCGATGGGTGCTCGTTCACCATTGACCATCTTCTACTCTTGTACAGTCCCCGAATCTTCCAGGGGAATGATAAAGCTCGTGCGCCGGGCCAGCAAAGCCCTGTTCTCAAGTATTGATGAAGACCGAGATTGGGGATGACAAGGTCATTTTGTCCGAGTAAGGATTTCAGATCTGATCCCAGCTGAGCGCATGTCATTCCCCGAGAAGTGGAATACATCGCGTAAGTACAATTTTACTTTCGAAAGTCAATTTTATACTTATTTCCTTCTTTCTTATCGGTGTTTTGTGGTGGTGCAGCCGTCGCTCGGGTCCCGAATACTGTCCCTCAACTCAAGGAGTGGGTTGAGGGTATCGTATCACAGATTCCCTACTCCGAGTGCTCATGGCGCAAGCTCTCGAAGGGTCGTTGGGAGGACTGTTCCCATGGTGAGACTCCTTTCCTGACTAGGTAATATTTGGATTCCTTTTTCATTATTAAGTCCTCACTCCCTTTATTTCTTTTTGCACGTTTATCCAAGGATGTCGAACTAAGACTTCCATCCGGTGGCGATAACCTTCCTGCTGAGTCCCCTATTTCGAGGCAGGCCGAAGAGAAGAAATGAAAAAGGGCTTCGAGTTCCTTGAGCTCGGAGAAAAAGACGGAGGCTAGTGCACAAGACAAAAGACGACACCAGTGCCTGAGCACCACCTCTGTATTTGTTCTACCGGCTGAGAAATGAATTTGAAGAAGAAGAAGAAGAAGAAGAAGCCTTTATCCTGATGGACCGCCTGTCGTCGCAGCTCGAAAGGCAAGGGGACTCCGAACCAGAGAACCTCGAGGCCGACCTGCATCAAGCTAAGGAGGTCGATGAGGAGGTTAGGGTCGAGGCTTCCCGGGATGCAAGTAGTGCCCCGAAGGAAGCACTCGGTGTGATAGACATCCTTCAATCACCCTCGTTTACTGAGTCCATGTATAACGAGGCCCAAACGGAAAAAAGAACGTCCCAACGATGGGTCCCATAGAGCGTACGACCCCTTCCGTGGATTTCTTGATGGCGTGGATTCCACCGCCACAAAGGACGTCACCAGATTGGGTGACTTAGAGGTACCGAAGAAGAGTCTATCTTTGGGAGCAAGCGGGTCTTCCTCGAGCCCGAAAATGATCAACCGGTTCCCAGCTCCAAGTGTGGATCCTAACCAGAAGCGATCCATCATCATATCTGTTCTGGAGGATGCCCGGGTCCTCTCCGCCCCCGTAGGGGTGGCCAGTTACCTTCGGTACCTGGTGACCGAGGAAGACCAAGCCAAAATGAACGAGGTGGACGTGCCCTACCTGTACAACAAAGCACAACAGGCGCTGAACCAGGTAACTTCAGATATCTCTCGATGACTTTAATTTCTCCTTTGTACTCAGACTAATCCATAGATAATCCTAATATTTTTCTCTGTATTTGTAGGCCTCGGTGCTTCACCATGAAACTTTCCTTCGGTATCGGGACGAGCTGAACCAGCTTGAAGCCGAAGTTTGAGGGCTCACTGTGAAGATAGATACCTACAAACTCCTCAGTGAGCAACATGAAGGATAGGCTAAGAGCCTTCGAGCTAAGTTAGAGGTGGATCGGAAGAAACACGCCGCCCTGGTTAAATAGGTAAAATATTTAAAGTTAGTGACGATGAGATAGACACGGTGACTAATGGTCGGAACCCGCAGGTCCAACAGAAGAGCGATCGGATCGACCAACTCTGAGCCGAGATGGATGCAGTCAAGGTTGAGGCCGAAGAATGGAGAGGCAGGATGGGCTGCCTGGCCTTAGAAAAAGAGACTTCCCGGGCGCAGTTGACCTCGGCAGAGGTCCAGCTTTGAGCGACAAAGCAAAAGGCCGAGGTGCAGGCCCCAAAAAATTGAGGAGCTCTAGTCTCAGCTAAGCTCGGCCGTCTCCGATCGAGAAACCCTTGCCAAGGAGCTCAAAGCGACCAAGTCGGTAGTTGAAATGACCAAAGATGATGTCGACGAGATGGTGTCCCAGTATAGGGCCGACGCTGAGGCTGCCCAGGACCGCTTGAGGGACATGGTCGAATGCACGAAGTGGCAGTCCCGAAGGGAGGCCCTCGAGGAGGTTTATGCTCGGGGTTTTGATGTATCAGCCGAGATCATGATCGCTAAGGGTTCGAGGCCAAGGCCAAGAAGTTGGCATACCCCAAGGATGAAAAAAACTCCGAGGGATCAGGCAGATCTGATAACGGAGGAGATTCCAATGGTCCCGATGACGAGGCGGGCTCCGGTGGAGACCAAGCCATTTAAGTACTTTGTACATTTTTCCTTGTTTTTGTATTTTGCACTTTTGTACCTTTTTTGTCAAGGCCGTTTGGTTTTTGTAAAGATCTTTTCATATATATATATAAGGCTCTTTTTTTCCTTCGACAATTTTTAAGCTCGTTTCTTTTTGCTTTGTTCTTTATGACTGCAAAGATATCGAAATGCCTTAGCATGTAATAATTAGGTCTTGTTCGGAGGTTCGAACAGGCCTTTCTTTCAATATTTTTTTGTTTACGATTCGTGGGGGCTCGATATGACTGGAAGCTTTCCCCAAAATACTTAGAACTTTTTAGATGATAATTTTTTCGAGGGTAGTCTTTTGAACCAGTTTAGAAATTTTGAAGGCCTTGTTTTTCATTACGGGTATCGGATGTCTTCGAGCCGTTTTAGTATGGCCGTAGCCTTTTTAGTTCGGGTGTTGTCTAGTGGGCTTGTTACCCCGAGTTATCCGGTCTTGCCCAAGATAACAGTCCCCGAATGGGGATGGTCGTGCCTTTAAGGTTCGGGCACTACCTAATAGGTATTGTGCCCCCGGGCTCTGATAGCCCGGGCTGTCCGAGTTTGTCTTTGGACAGCAGTCCTCGAGTGAGAGCGATCCTTTGAACCCGGATAAAGGCGACCGTTGGACTCGATATCTTTTAGGAGATCGAATTTAGGAAATTCCTTAAGAGAAAAAATATTTTAAGGGACAAGATATTTATCCGCAAGGTAGAAACTTCTTTTTATTTCTGTACGTAATATATACGATTACACATATGTACAAGCTTTATGTCAGGGCTCGAGCAGTCTATGTGGGCATGGTTCATTTGACCGTTTGACCCTTATAGTAAATCCTATCGATCGAGCCGAGACTATTCGATCACAAAGTTTCTTTCCTTGCTAAAGTCATTATCCGAGGGTGATGCCCCCCAGTGTTCAAGACTAGTTCGTAGCCGGCCTTCAATTCTAAGTTAGTGCGATTTACTACTGCCTCGTTAAAAACCTTGCCGGAAAATCCACTTGGGACAAAACTGGTTCAGGGAAAAGAAAGTGCAACGCGTACTTTCAGGCATAAAAATTGTGTCGTTCTTTGACGGTTGCGTGCAAGTGTTAGTTCAAAATGCAAATAAGTAAAAGGAATGCATGGGGTCATACCTTAGCAGTAATATTGCTTCAAGTGAGTTATGTTCCAGTTGTTCGGTAGTTGCTCACTGTTCAATGTTCAGAGTTTGTATGATCCCTTTCCTGTGATCTCGATAATTTGACAAGGACTTTCCCAGTTCGGCCCCGACTTCCCTTCGTTCGGATTTCAGGTGCTTAGCGTGACCTTTCTTAACACTAAGTCCCTGATATTGAAATGTCAAAGGTTGGCTCTTCGATCGTAATACCTCTTGGTCTGCTATTTTTGGGCGACCAACCGAACAAGGGCAGCTTAGCGCCTTTCATCTATCAGGTCCAGGCTCGTATTCAGGGCTTCGTCGTTTGATTCTTTGGTTGCATATCGGAACCTGAGACTCGGTTCTCCAACTTTGATCGGTATTAGAGCTTTGGCGTCGTAAACCAGTGAGAATGGGGTGGCCCTAGTACTGGACTTCAAGGTTGTACGGTATGTCTACAGGACTTCGAGCAAGGTTTCTTTCCATTTTCCCTTGGCGTCGGTCAACCTCTTTTTGAGGTTTTGGAGTATGGTTTTGTTAGTGGACTCTGCTTGTCCGTTCCCACTTGGGTGGTATGGTTTTGATAGGATCCTTTTGATTTATGGTCCTCGAGAAACTTGCTTACTTTGCTGCCAATAAACTATTTTCCATTGTCGTACACGATCTCGACAGGCATTCCGAACCGGCATATGATGTGGTCCCAAATGAAATCGATGACTTCCTTCTCCTTGACCTTCTCATATGTTCGGGCTTCCACCCACTTAGAAAACTAGTCAGTCATAAATAATATAAATTGAGCCTTACCGGGTGCCCATGGAAGGGGGCCAACGACGTCCATCCCCCATTTCATGAACAGCCAGGGTGACAAGACTAAATGCAGTAGCTCCCTGGGTTGATGAATCATCGGAGCATGTCTTTGACATTCATCACATTCTCGTACAAACTCCTTCGCGTCCTTTTCCATGTCGATCCAGTAGTAGCCGGCTATGATTATTTTTCGAATCAATAATTTGGCACCTGAATGATTTTCGCAGATACCTTCGTGAATTTCCCTCAGAACATACTCGGTATCTCCCAGTCCTAGACATATCGCAAGCGGGCCATCGAATGTTCTTCTGAACAGGGTTCCATCTTTGGACAAGCTAAACTGGGCTGCCTTCGTACGTAGGGCCCTCGATTCTTTTGGATCTAAGGGCAGTTTTTTTATCTTCAGATATTCTAGATATTTGTTTCTCCAGTCCTAAGTTAGGCTCGTTGAGTTTATCTCGGCCTGGCCTTCTTCCACTACTGATCTCATGAGTTGTACAACTGCCCCCGAGTCAAACTCATCATCCTCGACCGACGACCCCAAGTTAGCAAGGGCATCGGCCTCCCTGTTTTGATCCCGAGGTACGTGTTGTAGAGTCCACTCCTTGAACCAATGTAATATTACCTGCAACTTATCCAGGTACCTTTGTATTCATTCCTCTCTGACCTCGAACATCCCATTAACCTGGTTTACCACAAGGAGGGAATCACACTTAGCTTCGATCACCTCCGCCCCCAAGCTTTTGGCTAGTTCGAGACCTGCAATCATGGCCTCATATTTGGTTTCGTTGTTAAGTCAATTTTACAGTCCTAATAGATTGTCTAACTATATTTCCTGTTGGTGGCTTCAATACAATGCCAAGTCTGGACCCTTTTGCATTCGAGGCGTCGTCCGTAAAGAGGGTCCAGATCCCGAAGAAGTCCCCGAGTTTAACAATAACTCTCTTTTGACCTCAGGTATTAGGGCCGGCGTAAGTCATCCACAAAGTTTGCAAAAATTGGAGATTTAATGGTGGTCCGGGGCCGATATTCAATATCGTACCCGTTGATCTCCACGTCTCATTTGGTCAACCGTCTCGAAAGCTCGGGTTATGCATTATATTCCTCAATGGGTAAGTAGTCACAACACATATTGGGTGACATTGAAAATACGGTTTCAGCTTCCTAGAGGCACTTAACAAAGCGAGCGCCAATTTTTCTAGGTGCGGTATCTAGTTTCGGCCTCGCCTAAAGTCCTACTAACATAGTAAATGGGAAATTGCATCCCTTTCTCTTCCCGGACTAGGACTCCACTTACTGCTATCTCCGATACTGCCAGGTACAGGTATAGCTGCTCGTCTATCTTCAGCGTATAGGGCAGCGCTGGACTCGATAGATATCGCTTGAGCTACTCTAAGGCCCGTTGGCACTCCGGGGTCCACGAGAAGTTATTCTTCTTTTTCAACAGTGAGAAGAACCGGTGGCTCTTGTCGGAAGACCTCGAGATGAATCGCCCCATGGCGGCTATGCATCAGATTAATCTTTCTACAGCCTTCACGTTGTCCACAACAATGATATCTTCAATGGTTTTGATCTTATTAGGGTTGATCTTGATTCCCCGGTTGCATACTATGAATCCGAGAAATTTACCGGATCCGACTCCAAATGCACACTTCTCCAAATTCAGCTTCATATTGTATTTCTTCAATATGCTGAAGGTTTCCTGCAAATATTTCAAATGGTCCTCTGCTCGTAGGGACTTAACCAACATATCATCAATGTAAACCTGCATTAATTTTCCTATTTGTTCCACGAACATCCGGTTTACTGGGCATTGGTAAGTGGCACCGATATTTTTTAGTCCGAATGGCATCACATTATAGTAGTAGGTGTCGTACTTAGCGATGAAAGAGGTTTTTTCCTGGTCGCCCGGGTTCACCCGTATTTGGTTGTACCCGGAATAGGCGTCGAGAAAACTAAGGATCCCATGGCCGGCTGTTACATCGATCATACGATCGATGTTGGGCAGAGGGAAGGAGTCCTTAGGACATGCCTTATTCAAGTCTTTATAGTCTACACACATTCTTAGTTTATTCCCTTTTTAGGGACTACCACTATGTTTGCTAACCAATCTGGGTATTTAACCTCCAAAATGGATCCTATTTTAAGGAGTTTAGATACCTTATTCTTGATGAAAGCATGTTTAACCTCAGACTGGAGTCTCCTCTTCTGCTTGACCGGGTGGAACTTCGAGTCCAGGCTTAGCTTATGAGTGGTTATTTCTGGTTGGATCCCTGTCATATCAAGGTGGGACCAAGCGAAACAACCTCCGTTAGCTATAAGAAGTTGAATGAGATTTTTCCTGAGCTCGGGGCTTAACCCCGTGCCCAGGTATACCTTTTGATCGGGCAAGTGTTCGATTAGTGTGACTTGCTCCAGTTCCTCGACCGTTGATTTGGTAGCGTCAGAATCATCGGGGGCTATGAAAGATCTGGGAACTCCATAGTTGCCGTCCTCGTCTACCCCTTGTTTCTCCGATTCTGTCGAGGCTGGTGTCGGTAATTGCTATTTAGCCTAGTCTTTAGCCATCGGATTTGGACCCTTCGATGTCGAGAGTGTGGATGCTAGGATCACCTCATCGACCGTGAACATTTCCTTGGCGGCTGGTTGTTCCCCGTAAACTGTTTTGATTCCTCCGGGTGTTAGGAATTTCAGCACCTGGTGCAGTGTTGAGGGTATTGCTCTCATGTTGTGAATTCATGGCCTCCCGAACAAAGGGTTATATCTCATATCTCCTTCGATTACATAGAACTTGGCTTCCTGAATGGTTCAGGCGACGTTGATCGGTAATATTATCTCCCCTTTAGTGGTCTCACAAGCCATGTTGAACCCATTCAGGACTCGGATCGCAGGTACGATCTGATCTTGTATGCCGAGTTTTTCCACGACCCTCGATCTGATGATGCTGGCTGAGCTACGTGGATCAATTAACACACGCTTAACTCGATATTTATTTATGAGTACCGATATTACCAGTGCATCATTGTGGGGCTGCACGATCCCCTCAGCGTCTTCATCATTGAAAGATAAGATTCTTTCTGGTACGTAATCCCGAGTCCAATTTTCCCTTGTGATGGATATTTTGGTGCGCTTCAGCATCTGCCCTAGGGAATGTCGACCCCATTGATGATCATGTTAATGACTTGCTGAGCTTCCTTCTGCTCGGTCTGTTTATTAGAATCCATGTTCTTGAAGTGGTTCTTGGTCCGATAACTCAGGAACTCTCAGAGATGTCCGTTGTTGAATAGCCGGGCCACCTCCTCTCTTAATTGCCGGCAGTCTTCTTTAGGTTAGGATCCCTTTGGGTTGTATCAGACTGTAGAGGTCGAGGCCATTTGGTATCTTTTATGTGTCCGATGGCAGATACGATAGCGGTGGCATCAACATTGAAGTTGTACTCTGATAATCATGGTGCTTCTTTAGGACCGACGTGTCTGTCGAAGCTGTTTTTGCTCATAAGTGCCCGGTTGTTTTGACCTCGGTCATTTCTTCTTTCATTTATCATAGGGTTCCGCCCAGAACCACTGCTTTTTCGATCTTCATTGTACAGCTGCTATCGATCTCTGTTTGATCTTGGTTCATGATAAATGTCTCTCTTGACTCTGTCGAAGGTTCTGACGGGATACACAGACCCGTAAAGGGCCCTAAGCTGATCATCTTCGACCCTAATTTTCGATTGATACCGGTTATGGACATCGGCCCAAGTGATAACCGGATATTCTACCAAGTTTTGTTTTAACTGTTGTGCAGCCAACGAGCTTCGAATGTTTAGTCCTTGGGTGAAAGCCTGAACGGCCCAATCATCAGCGACCGGCAGCTGGTCCATCTGTTCCATTTGAAACCGGGACATGAACTCTTTGAGCATCTCATTATCCTTCTGTTTTCTTTGAAAAGGTCTGACTTCCTGGTCTTGACTTTGATAGCCCCGGCTTGCGCTTTTACGAAGAAATCTGTAAGCATAGCAAACGAGTCAATAGAATTAGGAGGTAAGTTATGATACCATATCATAGCTCCTTTTGACATGGTCTCCCCAAATGTTTTCAACAAGACAGACTCGATATCATCATCCTCCAAGTCGTTCCCTTTGATGGCACATGTATAGGAGGTCACATGGCCATTTGGGTCGGTCGTTCCGTTGTACTTAGAAATCTCGGGCATGCGGAACTTCTTAAGGATCAGCTTTGGAGCCGCGCTCGGAGGAAAAGGTTTTTGAACGAAGTTCTTGGAATCCAGGCCTTTTAATATCGGCGGTGCTCCTGGAATTTTGTTGCTCTTGGAATTGTAGGTTTCCACCTTTTTGTCATTAGCATCGATTTTCTTCTCTCCTGATTCTACCCGTTTTGTCAGTTCCTCGAGCATCTTTATGATCTCGGGGTTGGTCTCCGATTCATTTTCATTTGGCCTCTCTGTGACCGGTTTGTTTGTGTGGGTGACTTCTCGGGGTGGATCAGGTTTAATTCTGCTCGGCGTGTGTCTTTGGTTCTGTAACTGGGATATCGCTGCCTGTTGATCCTGCAACATTTCGAAGATCACCCGTAAATTGATCCCAGCCCCTCCAATGTCTTGTGTATTTCGGGCTGTTGATCGGGTTTCACCACGGACGCTATTCTCGGGGTCGGTAGGCAAATTTGTGTTGATGGCCACATGCGAGTTGGCGCCAATCGGGTCAGCGACCGGAATTTCGATGGGATCAACATGTGGTACCTCGCCACTGGGCACTATGTTGTTATTTTTGTCGTGATGACCGGACTCATCGTCAACATATAGAGGTGCTGACTGAGAATTTGACATTTTGAGCTTTAACCTGAAATTAGAGATACTCCGAAGAACAAGTGTAAAGTAGTGTGCGTTATAGAAATTTGTATCAAATATCCACTATTATCCTCAGCCCCACGGTGGGCGCCAAACTGTTTACCCTCAAAATTGGATAACAATTAAATTTGTAAGTAGTTTTAAGGATACGCGAATTTATTTGATACAAAACAGTAAATAAAGACAAATTAAATAAATAAGGATAAAGTAAGCTCAAACCACACGAGGAAGACGATTTAAGCCTTAGTGAAATATTGGCCTTTGATCCGGGCTCGTAACAACAAGTACTGACGAACAAAAGCAAAAGAACTAATAACAGAAAAAATAAGGATATATTGCCTTGGAATGCGTGTTACAATGCTTTTTATGAATTATCATACCCCTTTTATATTGTAGGGGAGTCCTACTTTAGGTATAATTCTATAAGAGTTAAAAGATCTCTTGATTCACTGATTGCTGGTTCCTTATTGATACGTGCTGAGATCCCCGAGACGTAATATCCGGCCGGTCACGAATACTTCGGTCTTCTGTTGACTATGTTGACAATATTTCTTCGAAATCGTTTGAGGCTGGACCGATTCCGGGACCATGGCTTCGATATTCTCGAAGACAGGCGTTCTGCCCCTGGGTTCTAGACCGGTGAGACTTGGGGTCGATCTTTAGTCCTTTATTGCCATGTCTCGAGCCTGGCTCACCATGTCGGAGGCTAGGATGCACCACGAGCTTGATTTCACCCGCATACAATACTCTGTATAAGGCGAATAGAATATAGCAGTACAATAATAAAAATAAACCACAATAATCCAAGATAAAGTAATCTATTACGTTTGTTTTTGTGCGCGTGTGTATTGTATGTATACTTATTGATCGAAATTTAAAGAAGAAACTAAAATGTCGAAATGAAAAATAGGAGATTTGTATTCGAATTTCCGAAGAGCTTTGTACCGTAAAGATTTTTCTAAGTTTTGATTTACTTTTGGTAATTTTCCTAGAAATTTTATGTCTTAGTAATTGTGAGAAAAAAACATGCGAGTAACTTATTTCATATCTCACTTTAATAGATTAGTGGAATAGAATATGAAGTATGAATGCTAGAAATCTAATCATGAAAATAGAACATTGGCTCAACAAAATTTAAAACAAGATGATAACTTTAGAAATATCTGGAAAAGATTTGTTAGGAGTTTTCCGATGGGAGTTTTACCTTCATATACTACATATGAAAAACTTTATTACCCTCCCTAATTAAGTTTTAACTTAATTACATGGCAATATACAATTTACCAATTATATACAAATTAGTTTTAAATGAGTATCCCTTTAAATTAGGAATTGAATAAGGAATCAGTTATTTCTCACCCTTGTTCTTTCTCTCATGCGCTCTCTCTCTCCGTCTCCCTCTCCTGCTCTCTCTCTCTCTCTCTCTCTCTCTCTCTTCGTCTCTCTCTATCTCTCTGTCTCTCATTCTCTATTCTTTCCCCAATTTTTCTTCCTCTGATGTTCTCTACTTTTTATCCTTTTATGTTATATATATTTTTAATGGAATTCATCAATGGATTTCAATCGTTTTACTATAGAGTTTTAACTTAGCAATTTTCTTTCATGTTGCTCAATTGGTGTTCAAATTGAAAATGTCAATCAATAAATTTTGAAGGTGTTTGACTCTCCACCATTGACGGCCATTTAAAAAGCTTTGAAGCTTTGAAATCGAATTCGGGTTTTTAAAAATCATTATTTGTTCGGATTAGGTGTCATTGCAAATAATTAGGAATATTATTTGGAGTTTATATCTCAATTTTGAGGGTGTTTGGTGAAGATTAGACTTGATTTCGGCTGAATTTCAGATTGAAACTCGAAGAAGAAGAAGAACACACGACATACAGTATACTTACGAAATTATAGTAAATTTGTATTATAATTGTATGTAAATTGTATTCTGTTGTACTTATATATATATATATATATATATATATATATAAAAATTATTATTATTAGTTTTTATTTGAATGTTGTATGAAAGTTGAAAAATAGTTGTATAATGTATGAATCATTGTATGAAATTTGTATTAAAGTTAAAAATACTATCTTTTTACATAAAGTTGTTGATATATATCAAAATTATTTTAAGAGAGAAAGTTTTGATTGGAATTTCAGAGAGGAAGAAGAACATACCACTTACAAAATATATACAAACCATATACAAAAAACATACAAAAGACATATTGTATAAAAATTATATTTCAGTTGTATGATGTTGTAGTTGTATTTAACTATGTAGAAATCATGTATGAAAGTTGTAGATAAGTTGTATACTATATAATTTGTTGTATGAAATTTTATTTTTAGTATGTATGTTGTTGTAGATGTTCAAATTTGCATTAAATTTGTATCAAATTTATTTTTAATATGTATGTTGATGTACCATATATTATTCTTTTCTCAATTGATTTATTAAGGAAAGAAAGGTAGAGAATGAATTCCAAATCGCTTCATGTGCACCAATTCATATTTGTTTGAACTGAAAAACTTGAATATTCATGGGAGCTGAACGATTTGGTGGAGAAATTTCGAGTTTCATATTAAAAGCACCATCGTCGCACTTCGGAGAAACTGAATTTTATGTGAGATTTGAATTTTGTGTGAGAAATTAACTGCGTAGAATAGATTCTTGTTGGAAATACTAATAAAAAGTTGAATCTTAAGTTTGGAGGAAATTGAATTTAATTTGACTCATGGAGCTACATCAACATGCTCACAAGCCACTATTAATGAGAAAGTACAACTTTGATATCCTATATAGAAGTACTACCAATGTATATCACCTACCTTGTTGAACAAATTAAATCTAATAACTTTAGATCATTTAGATTTCAAGTTTACCAGTTGAGTTGCAACGAAATTACCATCTTCACCGCAATTTCTCAAGACAAAACATGTTCGGCCTTAAATGTATAAGGTGGTAGGGATGTTAAGCAACTCGAAGGAATCTTATTAAAAGAGGAGTGGAGAGAAAATAGGAAAAAGAGTAACTAAATCCCTTAATTTAAGGCATTAATAATGGATTGTATATAATTTATAATTAATCCTTGTTTAGATCGGGTAATATACAAAATTAGGACAATTTTGGTAAATAAGTTTCAAATAATTTATAGGAAGAAAAAATCCATTTTTGAATTGGGAATTTTACCTTCCTATACACTATTTGAAACTTTATTACCCTCCCTACTCAAGTTTTAATTTAATGACATGAGCATATATAATTTACCAATTATATTCATTTTAGGAATTTAATGAGAATCAATTAACTCCTATAATCTCGCTAGTGTATATAACCCACTCCCACACGTTTCTCTGTCCATACCCCCCTCCCCCCTCCCCCCCCCCACACAATTCTGTACTCTCTCCCTCCATTAATGCACTCTTCCATTTTTGTTCAAAAATCTTTTACAATCTCTCTCAATCTTTCTGAATTCTCTCTCAAAATCCTACGAAATCAGTAACCGTTTAAACTTTCCCTTCCCTTACAATGAAGAAGAAAAGAGTTCCAAAAAATAACCCTAAAAATGCTAATGTTGGTGATATTCCTACTTTTGATTTGGGTATTTTCTTATAGGATTCACCCAAAAAGCAGTGAAATCGACACATGCAAAACCAGACACAAAGTCTAAGCTTTCCCCTCGTGAAGCTAGGGCAGAAACTCAAACAAAACTCAAGCATGATAGGGATGCTGGTGAAGCTTCGACATCTGCTAAATCAGTAAAGCGGAAGGGTAAAGAAATTACTCGTGATGATGATTTCATCAAAGAAGAAGTTATCCCGAAACCTACAAAAAAAGATTAAAGTTTCTCCTATTGTCAAACCTTCAAAAAATAAGAAGGTTAAAAAATGTAACGACCCGATCGGTCATTTTGATCGTTATCGCGCCGTTCGGCGGTTTGAGGCTTTGAGTAGCTTCACTCCAGGTATATTGACTTGTACGTGTGGTCGGAATTGAATTTCGGGAAGTTCAGGATGGATTTGGAAAACAAATTCTAATTTCGGAAGCTTTAAGTTGGAAGAATTGGCTAAGATTTGACTTTTGAGTAAAAGACCTCGGAATCGGGATTTGAAGGTTCCAATAGGTTTGTATGATGATTTCGGACTTGGGCGTATGTTCGGGCTGAGTATCAGATCACCCAGGAGCATTTCAACGCTTATTATGGAAGGTTGGCATTTTAAAGGTTTAAGAATTTTATAAGTTTGATTTGAAGTGGATTTTGATGTTATCGATGTCCGTTTGGGGTTCCGAGCCTTGTAATAGCTTAGTTATGTCAACTATTACTTGTGTGCAAAATTTGAGGCCAATCAAACTTGATTTGATAGGTTTCGGCGTCGAATGTAGAAGTTTGAAGTTCTAAAGTTCATTAAGCTTGAATTGGGGTGTGATTCATGATTTTAGCGTTGTTTGATGTGACTTGAAGGCTCGACTAAGTTTTTATTGTATTTTGGGACATGTTGGTATATTCGGTTAAGGTCCCGAGGGCCTCGGGTGAATTTCGGATGGCTAACGGATTTATTTTTGGACTTAAGAAATGCTGAAGCTGGGCAGCAGCTGGTGTGATCGCTTCTGCGATGTCTTGGTCACAGAAGAGACATCGCAGAAGAGAGGTCGAGCTCACAGAAGCGAAATGAGAAGGGGAAAGGTAGTGGACACAGTGCAAAGATATTCCCACACCTGCGGAATCGCATAAACGAGAATGAAGACGCAGAAGCGGATGGTCCGCAGAGGCGCAATTGGCCATCGCAGAAGTGCCTGCGCAGAAGCGAAAATGTTTCCGCATATGAGGTCTTAGATGGGTAGTGTACTCCGCAGATGCGCATTTTGGCTCGCAAAGGCCGCAGATGCGCAAAAATGTCTGTAGAAGCGGAAACTAGGCAGAACATAAGTGGATCGAACTTGGTCATTTCATCATTTTCATTTGGGATTTTTGGAGCTCGGTTCTTTGGATATTTTGAGGAGTTTTCATCATGTAACACAAGGTAAGTAATTTCTCACTTGTTGTTAGCTTAATGTAAGGTTTATATGTGGATTTAAGGAGGACAAATTTAGGAAAATTGTGGGATTTTGGTAGAAGACCTAGAATTTATAATTTTGGATTTTGACCACGATTTTGGAAATGAAATGAAGAATAAATTACATATTTGAGTTAGTAATGTTATGGGTAAGGTTTATATTCAAACAATTTCAGAATCCGGGCACGTGGGCCCGAGGACTTACTTTATCGACTTTTCAAGCGGAATTGAAAATTGTTTAAATTGATTAATTATGGGTATTAGAATATATTTTGATTGGTTTGCACATTGTTTGAATAGTTTTGGATCTACGGGCATTGGTTTGAGGTGTTAGAGAGGCTTTGGATGTGGTTATGGAACTTTGGAGCGAGGTAAGTCCCCTGTCTAACTCTGTGAGGGAGAAACTACCCCTAGGTGATGTGTTTGTTATGTGCTACTTGTTGCGGGGCTACGTACACACAAGGTGACGAGAGTCTGTACGTAGCTAGATTCATATTATGTCTAGGTAGACTTAGATTCCAGCCATGCTATAACTGTACTATATGAGTTGTCTGTGGCCTATTAAATTCCTTTATTCTACATTACGACTTGAGACTAGGCTCGTGTAGAGTGATAGACTTGCTATTGTAGATATTTGATGGCTTCATGATAAGCCGCTGATTATTTGTACTCTCCTTACGAAATTCTCCCGCGTTATGCGTTCTCATCGAAAAGTTCCCTTAAAAATCTATAACTCACATGACTATTCGTGAGTGGATCGAGGGCCCGTCAAAGCTTCTTATTCTAATGGGATTGGGACGTTCGCCTCGACAGGATAGATACATCTATGGTTCAGGTCGTTCTACCCTCGGCAGTGCGCATATTATGATGGACCGGGCCGTACAGGATTATGTACCACACTCTCATGGGTGCTGGTTGTTTGCCTCGGCAATATAATAGATGTATCTATGGTTCGGAAATATCATGATAGATCGGGTCATACGCCTCGACATTTCTATAAAATACTCTTATGAAAATATGCGTAATAATTGATAAGAAGGCAGTATATCTGCAAGTTTTTCCGATTTGAACTATGGCGACATATCTAGTGAGGTCCATTATATATACTCCGATTGAGGAGGTAATTACTAGCTGAGAGTTTGAGTTATTGCTGAGAGGAGAATTTTACCACGTATTTATACTTGTTATTTCGTTTATTTTCTCTGACTCACATCTTTCTACTTATACTGTAACTGTCTTATTGGACCACTAGTAAGTGTTGATGTCGACCCCTCGTCACTACTTCTTTGGGGTTAGGCTAGATACTTACTAGATACGCATTGACTTACATACTCATGCTACACTTGCTGCACTTTTTGTGCAGTTACACACATGTCTGGTGTTCTTTTGGGCGCATAGGCACGGCTATTACTGGGACTTTACTGTGAGATGCATTTTATGTCACGATCTGCAGCCTGAAGAGTCTCCATCAGAGTTATTTATATTCCCCTATCTAATTTGTATTCCATACAAATGTTGTATTTTATTATATTTTCTAGTTGATGCTCATGCACTTGTGATACTGGATTTTGGAGGTTCCTACGGGTTGTTCGTTATTGTAATTCGTGTAATTCTATCCCATACTATTTAATTAATAAAAATTATGATTTTAAAGTAAAAGAATGAGTGATTAAATTGACCAATCACTGTTGGCTTGCCTGACGGCGGTGTTAGGCGCCATCACGACCTACAATGGATTTTGGGTCGTGACAGCTTGGTATCAGAGTATTAGGTTTACTTGGGTCTCACGAGTCATGAGCAAGTCTAGTAGAGTCTTGCGGATCAGTATGGAGATGTCTGTACTTATCTTCGAGAGGCTACATGGTTGTTAGGAGCACTTCCCTTCTTGATTTCCTCATCGTGCAATTTGATTCCATTGAGGCTTGTGCTTTTATTTCGTTCCTACTCAATCTTATGCGACGTGAAATGCTTGTTGTCAGTTGGAAGTCGAGTAGTGGTATTGATACTGCAGACGTGGTGCAGAATATTTTTCCCTGCGTGTTCGGGCAGGCTATTATCATCGCCTTGCGGAACGGTGTTCTGTCGTTTCAGTTCAATATCGGTACTTTCTAAGGTTTTGAGGCTATGCACAGATTGTTATGATGTTCATGCATTATTTTCACACAGTGTTGGTGTAATGGTAGGGTGCTCATTTATGTGTCGAGGCAGTGAGTGACTTGAAAGGAGGAGTTCTCGGTGAGTGATTTAGAGGCTTAGCATTTAATTCCAGCAGAGGAAAAGCAATCAGACTATGGATGTTTAGGCTTTGGTTGATGGAGTAACGAGACTTGAGATTTTCGAGCGTGGTGGAATATTCATTGTGATCGGTGTCGTCATCCTTGTTTGAACGCATTACGGTTCGCCGACGTTATGGTCCTCTTTGATTTTGCTTTCGGGGCAGGGTGTTGTGAAATGGTACCTGAGAAGCGGTTGCCATAGATAGCGGGGTGTAGCGATTTTAGAATCGAAGGAGTGTTTCTAGTGTTTATGGCTTGATAAAGATGATCTTTAGGAGGTTTAGAGTTGGTAGCAATTCATTAGATCCGGTGCTACAGGTATGGATTTGATTTGAGGCAACATTTGCGCAGCAAAGTATGAGGAAGAACATAGCGGGAGGTGTCTAGCGGCAGATGAGTTACTAGCAGGTCAAGTATGAGAAGCGGAGGTCGATAAGTTGCTTAAATGAGATGGTTTGATCGAAGTGGGAGTGGCAGAGTATCATATGGATTCTGTGGTAGGATAGCCACGTACCTTGAGGAAGATTTGAGCTATTTGGAAGTCATGGTGGGAGTGACTAGGTCCACAGATTATAATTGGAATGGTGGTTACTGTACAGAGAAAGATTGAATATGGCAGAGAGGAGTTTGCTTGAAATAAATAGGGGTGTGGAGATTTGATTATCGTTACGGATGCAACATAGCTTTGAGCTTGGAAGGTATTGTTGAACTTTCAGTTGATGTCAGCGTGAAAGGAATAGGCTTGTACAACTGGTGGACGAGTATGTGCTTAGGAGAATTTACTGATTACGTAGTAGTTGTAACCAGTGCCGCACCGTTGGAAGATGTCGGCATGGAATACCATAAGCGGGCTATCTCTTGTGGACAGGTCAGAGGTTGTGTGATTTGATGAAGTTTCTATGAAAAGTTCTACGTACTACGAAGCAAAAGGTCGAGTATATGATTATAGGTGATAATTCGGGATGTTCATAAAAAGTTTAATAATAAACTACAAGAAGTTTGGCGGGTTAACGGTACGGGATTATGGTAAATAAGAAGGAGGAATCGTTGTGGGCTCTACATTATGTGATGGTAGCTTAAAGCTAAGTAGGGGAGCCCCACCGTCTATGATTGGATCGCGTGGTTGTCTGCTTGTGCAATTTCTGGTTATCGATAGTTGGTGGATTATTTACGACTAAGAAAAGAAAAATATTAGGGTAATTCGAGCAAGGAACTTGATGAATGTGTGTTATACTTTGCCTTATCGATTGAGGTGCAGGATTTAGGAAGACTCAGAGTTTATGCTTCTTATGGATGTAGTGTACAAGGAAAAGAATTCAACCAGTTGCTTCTTTGATAGGGTGTTCATGAGCTAACAGAGCGTTGAAGTTCGGTTATGTTCGAGATCAGGTCAGAGTGGGTGACTCTCAACAACGGTCCTAGTGGGTTTAAGAATTAAAGTGTAGTGCCTAAGGATTTTGGATCCGTTGTGTAGTTAAGGACCAAGCTTTCGCAGTGGATTGCGAACGGAACTTGGAATGTTCTATGTCACCGTCGGTTATGCGGTGCAGTATTGGAGTAAAGGAAGAAATAACTTCGGATTCATGAAAGGTCTTGCAAACTGGGGTACCAATTGGAGATGTTATTATGCGCTTGAGAAGGGTATGAGGTGGTTCATGGGTATTGAGACAATGTGGTCTCGCGATTTAGGTCACTCGGGATGAGTGCGGATTGAGTTCGTTATGTTGTGAATGGGGCTATTATATTTCTAAGTCTGGTCAAGAGTAAATTGAAAGAAATTGGGTCGGTTAGTAATTGACTGAATCAGCATGAACATGGCAATGATCAGTCCCTTCGATGTGTTAAGTTATACATGTGATTTGTAGTTGTACGTGCGGGCTTGACAACCACCATAACTTGAGTGATTTTGGAAGTATTGGATTTAGATGGTCTTGTTGTGTAAATTGATTCCGAAAGAGTCCTGGCGGTTTAGGTCATGACTTGAGGTTGGTATTTTCTGCGATTTAGGAATTCAGTTATGTGTTGCATGGGTTCTTCGGAAATGAGTTAAGTGAAAGGCATCTAGCCAATGAAGTGGCTATTCTACTAGTAGTTCAAGGGTTATGGTGAATGCGTGTTTTATCGTGTAGCGGCATGATGGGTGCAGTGAGCGACAGGGGAATTTGAAAGTGGAAGATCAAGGTTGTGGTTCGGTGTTGATAAGAATGTCACGAGCTTGAATTAGTAGGGAAGAATTCAGATGTTTAGAGTATGCTGGCATTAATTTAATGTCTCCTGAGAATGGTATTCTATGGAAGAGGCATTGTGTATTGATTTGCGGGCTGTGATTTGCCTTACAGAGTTAGTACGGTCGGTGGTATGGATGTGCAGACTTTGCTACCTGGTGCGAAAGATTTTGGGAGAGTATTCCATGAGGAAAATTGTATAAGTATGTCGTATTAGTCACTTGGTTGTTAAAGATTGAAACCAAGTATGGAGATTCTGATACTGTCGCTAATGTGAGAGTTTATGATTGGAAGACGCCCTAGTCCCTTGGTTATGAACTGTGGGAGTTTGTCCCGGATTGAGACAGCTTGATTATTCGCATACGTGTTGTGGTCCCGTGTCACTTGTGGTATTAGATAAGCAACATGGCTCTCGAGATGCATATCATTTATCACAACTTAGTCGTGCTTGGGTTTTGTGGCATATTGCGCTATCCATCTCCCCAAATTTGTATTTTTTTGCACTTAGCGTGCTTATGGCCGATATTCGGCATTCCATAGGTAGAAGCATTATGGCTTGATGAGTATGTCCTTATTATCGTTATGATTGGATCGGGTGGCACGCTGCCACAGGTGCGTTCTTTGGATCGGGTTGCATGTCGCAACGGTATCATATTTGGATCGGGTTCCGTACCGCAACAGTATCATGTTTGGATCGAGTTGCACGCCGCAACAATGATATATGAGTACGGTTCCCTATACCTATTCATTCATATTTTATTTCTTATTCTCTGATAAGGGTTCATAACATCTGTTCGGCTGTTTTATTCATTACGCGGGCTGGGTAATTCTTTTCCGGAGCTCGTTCCTCCTTATGTGTCACATTCGAGTTTGTAGCTTGTTGGCATATTGTAGGCATCATATAAGATTTTTGGCAGTGTCTGAGATGGCTTATTATCTGAGTAGCTTGTACTGGGTGAGCTGAGATTATTGGATCGAAAATTAGTGCAATCAGATTTATGTAATGTACATTGTAGAGAAAATATCATTATTCAATTCAGAATGAGGTAATGGTTCATGTCCGGAGGGGAGACTCCATGATTTATTGGTTCGGTAGGTGGTTATTAGTTTCTACATATCTTTGTCGTCGCGAAAGTATTTCGAAAGTGAGAACATGACTTATATGCGTCATGAGGTGTATTATAGGCACCAGATTCGTGAAATTTCTAGTTATTGTGGTCGGAGAATGTTATTATGGGCAACCGACTTATGCAGTGCATGGTGTAATTTCAGCAAAGGTGCGCAATCATGTTTTGGTATAGTGTGTAGTGATTTGGTACGGTGTTCGTATGTTAGAATTAGGTCTTGTAGAGAAATTCGGAGGCTGGAATTATGTTCTAAGGCTTATGGATTAAATAAAAGGGGGGATCTTCAGTCTGACTCGAGCTAATGTGTTCAACTGGATTGTGGTGGCACGGGTAGGTGCACGAGGTGTTAAATAATGATTTCGGACACTTCGGAGCAGTCCTTAGCACGTTCGAGGATGAACATATGTTTAAGTAGGAAAGAATGTAACGACTCGACCGGTTGTTTTGAGCTCTATCTCGTCGTTCGGCAGTTTGAGGCTTTGAGTAGCTTCACTTCAAGTATATTGACTTGTACGTATGGCCGGAATTGAATTTCGGGAAGTTCGGGATGGATTTGGAAAGAAAATTCTAATTTCGGAAGCTTTAAGTTGGAAGCATTGGCTAAGATTTGACTTTTGAGTAAACAACCTCGGAATCGGGATTTGAAGGTTCCAATAGGTTCGTATGATGATTTCGGACATGGACGTATGTTCGGGTTGAGTATCGGATCACTCGGGAGCATTTCCGCACTTATTATGGGAAGGTTGGCATTTTAAAAGTTTAAGAATTTCATAAGTTTGGTTTGAAGTGGATTTTAATGTTATTGATGTCCGTTTGGGGATCCGAGCCTTGGAATAGATTCGTTATGTCAATTATAACTTGTGTGCAAAATTTGAGGTCAATCAGACTTGATTTGATAGGCTTCGGCGTCGAATGTAGAAGTTTGAAGTTCTAAAGTTCATTAAGCTTGAATTAGGGTGTGATTCTTGCTTTTAGCATTGTTTGATGTGATTTGAAGGCCCAACAAAGTTTGTATTGTATTTTGGGATGTGTTGGTGTATTTGGTTTAGGTCTCGAGGGCCTCGGGTGAATTCTAGATGGTTAACGGATTTATTTTTGGACTTAAGAAATGCTGAAGCTGGGCAGCAGCTGGTGTGATCGCTTCTGCGATGTATTGGTCACAGAAGAGACATCTCAGAAGTGAGTTCGATCTCGTTGAAGTGAAATGGGAAGGGGCAAGGCAGTGGACGCAAGTGCGAAGATATTCCCACACCTGCGGAATCGCAGAAGCGAGAATGAAGATGCAGAAGCGGCTGGTCCGCAGATGCGCAATTGGCCATCGCAGAAGTGCCTGTGCAGAAGCGAAAATGCTTCCGCAGATGCGAGGTCTCAGATAGGCAGTGTACTCCGCAGATGCCCATTTTGACTCGCAAAAGTGAGACCACAGATGCACAAAAATGTCCGCAGAAATGGAAATTGGCAGAACATAAGGGGATTGAACTTGGTCATTTCGTCACTTTCATTTGGGATTTTTGGAGCTCGATTCTTGGACGATTTTGAGGAGTTTTCATCATGCAACACAAAGTAAGTAATTTCCCACTTTTTGTGAGTTTAATGTAAGGTTTATATGTGGATTTAAGAAGGAAAAAATTAGGAAAATTGTAGGATTTTGGTAGAAGACCTAGAATTTATAATTTTGGATTTTGACTATGATTTTGTAAATGGAATTAAGAATAAATTACATATTTGAGTTATTAATGTTATGGGTAAGGTTTATCTTAAAAACAATTGGAATCCGGGCACGTGGGCCCGAGGGTTGACTTTATCAACTTTTTGAGCGGAGTTGAAAATTGTTTAAATTGATTAATTATGGGTATTAGAATATATTTTGATTTGTTTGCACATTGTTTGAATTGTTTTGGATCGACGGGCATTGGGTTGAGGTGTTAGAGAGGATTTGGAGCTGGTTATAGAACTTTGGGGCGAGGTAAGTCTCCTGTCTAACTCTGTGAGGGGGAAACTGCCCTCACAGAGGTAAGTCTCCTGTCTAACATAGGTGATGTGTTTGTTATATGCTACTTGTTGTGGGGGATACGTATGCATGGGGTGACTAGAGTCCGTACATAGCTAGATTCATATTATGTCCGGGTAGACTTAGGTTCCCACCATGCTATAACTCTATTTGAGTTGTCTCTGGCCTATTAAATTCCTTTATTTTATATTACGACTTGAGACTAGGCTCACGTAGAGTGATAGACTTGCTATTGTAGATATTTGATGGCTTCATGATAAGCCGCGGATTATTTGTACAATTCTTACGAAATTCTCCCGCGTTATGCGTTCTCATCGAAAAGTTCCCTTAAAAATCTATAACTCACACGACTATTCGTGAGTGGGATCGAGGACCCGTCAAAGCTTCTTATTCTAATGGGATCGGGCCGTTCGCCTCGGCAAGATAGATACATCTATGGCTCGTGCCGTTCGACCCTCGGCAGTGCGCACATTATGATGGATCGGGCCATACGCCTCGATAGGATTATGTACCACACTCTCATGGGAGCGGGCTATTCACCTCGGCAATATAATAGATGTATCTATGATTCGGAAATATCATGATGGATCGGGCCGTACGCCTCGGTATTTCTTTAAAATACTCTTATGAAATCATGCGTAATAATTGATAAGAAGGCAGTATATCTGCGAGTTTTCCTGATCTGAACTGTGGCGACCTATCTGGTGAGGTTCATTATATATACTCCGATTAATGAGGTAATTACTAGCTGGGAGTTTGAGTTATTGCTGAGATGAGAATTTTACCACGTATGTATACTTGTTATTTCGTTTATTTTCTCTGACTCACATCTTTCTACTTATACTGTAACTGTCTTATTGGACCTCTAGTAAGTGTTGATGTCGACCCCTCGTCACTACTTCTTTGGGGTTAGGCTAGATACTTACTAGGAACGCATTGACTTACATACTCATGCTACACTTGCTGCACTTTTTGTGCAGGTACTCACATGTCTGGTGGTCTTTTGGGCGCATAGGCGTGGCTATTACTGGGACTTTACTGTGAGATGCATTTCATGTCACGATCCGCAACCTGCAGAGTCTCCATCAGAGTTATTTATATTCCCCTATCTAATTTATATTCCATACAAATGTTGTATTTTATTATATTTTCTAGTTGATGCTCATGCACTTGTGACACCGGGTTTTGGGGGTTTCTACGAGTTGTTCGTTATTGTAATTCGTGTAATTATATCTTATACTATTTAATTAGTAAAAATTATGATTTTAAAGTACTAGAATGATTAATTAAATTGATCAATCATCATTCGCTTGCCTAATGACGGTGTTAGGCGCCATCACGACCTACAGTGGATTTTGGGTCGTGACAAACAAATCTCCTAAAACCATACCCCAATTGTCATTGGAGAAGATAAAAATTTAGTAGTTACAATTTTGGTTATTTTTGTTAGTTACAAAACCTGTTCTAATTCTCATGACTATACATATTTTTTGTTTTTTGTATTTGTAGAAATTTTATCTACATTGTGTATATTTGTTGTTGGTTATCAACTTTTCTACATTTCCCTAGAAATTCTAGATTTCTTGTATATTATTCGAAATAATTTTGTTAGGAAATGGACTACTTGATTCAGTTGGTTTTATTAGTTATTATTTGCTTTATTTGTAGATGTTAGTTTCATTTTCTGTAAACAAATTGTATGTATTATGTCTAGTTGTTAGTTTCTAATTTCATGCTCTAAACATAATTTTATCAGTGCATTTGTAGCTTCGTAGTTAGTTGTTATATATATTTACTAATTTTATATCTTGTATGCAATGTATTAATGTCTTTCTGACTGTAGCTAAAGTGTAGTAGAATTGTGATTATTTTATTTTTTGGTCTTTAAATAAGTTTTATTAACTTACTGTTTCTTTTGATGCATAATCGAACATTGTTTGCGCCACATGATGTTGATTATGGCATCACTAGGTTCCAGACATTATTCGACCCTACTGTTCCTCCCCAAATCAAGGTGTTATTGTCTGAAAATAGGTTAAAGTTGTTTAAGAAGACATGTTTTGGGCACTTTCTTTCCTTGCCCAAAATATGTATCCAAAATCAGGCAATTCACCTTCTCATAAAGTATGAATTGAATGCATCTGGTTCTCATTTCTTTTTACAGCAGAGATAAAGGGTGAGAGGCTGAACTTTGGGTTGAGGGAGTTTTCCCTTATCACCGGCCTTAGGTGTTTTACAGAAGTAACGGACTTTGGTTACACAACTAAGTATGACAGTAAAATAATGAGGAGCTATTTTCCGAACAAGGAAAGAGTTGAGAAGTCGTACTTGAAACAAATTGTAACTAGCCATAGATGGGTGAATGATGAGGATGCAGTCAAGCTGTATATTCTCTATCTGATATAATTCTTCCTTTGTCCTTCAGAGAAAGATAATGGTTTGATAGACCATTTTAGGTTCTATTTGGTGGACTCGGGGAAGTATGTGAATTTCACATAGGGTATCGAATCTTATACACAATTGCTTCAGTCTGTTAGGCATAAGCTGAATCCTTCTGTGCATTTTTATCTCATTCAAGGTTTTCCACTCGCTATGCAAATCTGGTTGTATGAATGTTGCTTTACATCAACACTGATATAGCTACAAGGGTTGGTAATTCGATCCCCCGCATACTTAACTGGACAGCTAGTAAGGACAAGATATGGATTTCTGCATTGGAAGATGTCACGACCCAATTTCCCCTCCGTTGGGTATCGTGATGGCACCTAGTCTTAGGGACTAGGTAAGCCTAACATTAATTGAAACAATAATATTATTTAAATAACATCTAATAATTTTAAATAGAAATCTCTTAAAATTTATAATTCCCAAAACCGGTAGTACAAGTCATAAGCTCTACAGAGTGCTTGCTAGAAAATTTCTAAATACAACTGTCCAAAAATAAGAATAAATAGTGCAAAATGAAAACTTGAAGGTGACTCCGAAGCATACGAACACAGCAGCAGGTTTACCTTGAGTCTCCACAGCAACGACCCCCATAGCTGCTAACGAACAAAAACCTGGATCTACACAAAAATGTGCAGAAGTGTAGAATGAGCACACCACATCGGTGCTCAGTAAGTATCAAGACTAACCTCGGTGGAGTAGTGACGAGGAACAGTCAAGACACCTACTGGTCTAATAAATTGAACAAGTATAAGTATATGAACAGCAGAAATATGATATCTACATAAAGACTGAAATATGGGTCACAATACAGTAATGGCAATAAGAAAGGAAACAACAAGTATCAGCGGAATACTATAAAAATGATACAGAAAAGTGAATGGAACACAACCTAAATCTTGAATCACAAATACAACAAGGACAAGTAATAACTCAGCAACTACAATCGCTTTTACATCAAGTTTTAGTCA
Source organism: Nicotiana otophora (assembly GCA_000715115.1). NCBI lineage: Eukaryota > Viridiplantae > Streptophyta > Magnoliopsida > Solanales > Solanaceae > Nicotiana > Nicotiana otophora. Next base: position 60,380 of record AWOL01S0012476.1, read on the forward strand.
TCAAACTCCACGAGATACCGAACCTCGGACAAATCACAACTCAAGGCATAACTCACGGGTCTCAATACCTGAACCCTAACACTTGGCATCTTGTGCCCTCATTACACTTCATAACCGCACTAACAAATCATGTGCCAATAGAGCCATTCTCACATAGAAGGCAAGTAAACAAGGGTGAGCATCTATACTCAACAATATCAAGAAAATCTCTTATCCGATAAGAGTGCTTAACTACGTGTATGCTTGTGCAAGTGTCCTAACATAGTCCATACCAGAAAATAAGCATAAGGAAAAACAACGGACAACACGTAAAATATTTCCTCACAACTTTCACAAGATAAAGCTCACACAGGTAAGTGTACCACTACACAAATATCAACAACAAAATGCCCCCAAGCCATCACAAATCATCACAAATCAATCTCTAACACAACCCACCTTGTCTCGCCACGTGTGCAATAGCAAAGTAAATGCCCCCTTGTCTCGCCACACGTGCATAATAATGTTCCCACCTTGTCTCGCCACACGTGCATAATAATGTTCCCACCTTGTCTCGCCACATGCGCAACCCCCCCCCCTCCACACACACATATATATATATATCCCGCCTTGTTACGCCGCATGTACAAATATCAATAGTAACAATAGCACGGCAGAAACCTCGTGCAACCCCATAACAACAACCGCATGGCAGAAACCTCGTGCATCACAAAAACCACAACCGCACGGTAGAAACCTCATGCATCACCATAATAAGTACAATAGCAACAATGATAATAATACAAGGATACGACAAATACATCAACTCAGAAATTCCAGAACTCAAGGAAACGAAGGAACTAATTCATAAGGGGTAGCCACAATAGAGAACGCTAGTCATAATAAGAACAGCTCAACAAAAAAGGAAATATTATGTAACAACGGTCCACAATGTACAGTTCAACAACGAGGAAGCTAACACAAGACGAATAATTCAAAATATGGACAAGCCAACAAAAATATGGGATATCTAACTTATTTTAAGGTTGGGCCATTAAGAGAGAGATACAGTAACTTCAATTAAGGATAAGCAATACAAGGATAATCATTTGCCTCAATTAAGGATGAAAAATTATAGAAGAGATAATTATAAATTCAGATAAAGATAAGTTAGGGAAAGGACAACACGGCAATAGAAGAGATAACAATTTCAGTTAAGGCATATATGAATCAAATGAACAACAAGAGTGGATCATGAGGCAATTAATTCAAACTAAAGCAGGTAGAAATGAAACTGGAAATTTAGAAATGTAATTGTAACGAGAACAACTGCATATTCAATGAATATAAGGACCTAAGAATCCCTAAAAGGCCAATTTTCCACAATTAAATCTGGGCATGTACTTGTCACCTCGCGTACACGGACTACAATTAGCATAGAAGACTCAAATCCTAAGGGGTAGTTCCCCCACACGAAGTTAAGCAAGATACTTACCTCAAAGAAGACAGACCGATACTCAAAAATGAACTTCTTGGGTAAAATGACCTCCGGATGGCTCAAATCTAAGTAAAATAACTTCGAAGCACAAATAAAACTCATAAGAGATTATTCCGGATCATAAAGCCTCAATCTTTAACAAAATCTAAAAATCGGTCCAAACGTCGACCCCCGGGCCCGCACCTCAAAACCCCATAAATTTCACAAAAACTCGAACACCCATTCTGATATGAGTTCAACCATACTAAAATTATCAAATTCCGATACCAATTCGTCCCCCAAATCATGATTTTTCATTTTGAAACTTTTCTTCAAAAACCTCCTTTCTCCCCAACTCAAAGCACATATTAAATGATAAAAATAAAGATAAAAACATGAAATATAATAAATTCTAGGTGAAGAACACTTACCCAATCGATTTGCTTGAAAACCCCACAAGGAATCGCTAAACACCGAGCTCTATAAGTCAAGATATGATAAAAATAGCCTAACCCTCGATTTGAAAATCTTATATCCTGCCTAGGTCTTTAAGCATCGCGAACGAGGAAGAACAATCGCGTTCGTGAAGAAGAAAACCAAAAGCTGCCCAGTTGTGCTTCGCGAATGCGACAACACGTTCGTGAACGCGGAGAGGAAAAATCTGATGGCCCAACGACTGCTCTTCGCGAACGCATGGAGTGGTATGCGAACGCGAAGAAGAAATAGCCAACAGCCCCCAGCTCCCAATTTCTACTACGCGAACGCGAGGGAACAGATGCGAACGCGAAGAAGGAGAAAGTAGACTTTCGCAATCGCGAACGTGATCATGCAAACGCGAAGAACAATGAATTCCTCCTCCAAAATTACTCTTCGCGAACGCGAAGGAAGGGATGCGAACGTGATTAAGGAAACCAGATGACAGAAAACAGCAGTTCAAAAATAGAAGGAAATGGCCCATAGCGCATCCGAAACACACCCGAGGCCCCCAAGACCCCGTCTAAACACACAAACAAGTTCCATAACCTAACATTGGCTCGCTCGAGGTCTTAAATTACATCAAACAATGCCGAAAATACAAATCGCACCATGAATCGAACTTATGAACTTTCAAAACTTCCAACTTCGAAAACTCGTGCCGAAACTAATCAAACTAACCCGGAATGATGTCAAATTTTGCAGGCAAGTCCCAAATAACATAATGGAGTTGTTCCAACTCTCAGAATCGCATTCTGACCCTGATATCAAAAATTCCACTTCTGGTCCAAATCTCCAAAAATTCGACTTTTGCCATTTTAAGCCTAAATGAGCTACCGACCTTCGAAACACAATCCAGACACGCCCCTAAGTTCAAAATCACCCAACGGGGTTAATAGAACCGACGGAACTCCATTCCGGAGTTGTTTTCACACAGTTCCAACTACGATCAAAATCCTAAGACTTAAGCTTCCATTTTAGAGATTAAGTGTCCCAAATCACTCTGAATCATCCGGTAACTGAATTCAACCACGCACGCAAGTCAATACACATAATACGAAGCCGCTCAGGGACTTATGCCACAAAAAGGGACTTAAATTCTCAAAACGACCGACTGGGTCGCTACATTCTTCCCCTCTTAAACAAATGCTCTTCCTCGAACGTGCCAAGAATTGCCTCGAAGTCAACAAATCACTGAATGCATATAACCAACATACACCTGCGGGTGATCCCATGTCACCCCAATCCACATAGGCCTGACGACACCATCCCAACTGTAATTTATCCTTTCTATCAACACCGATAAGCCTTAGAGTCAAAATTCTCACCTTCTATTTATCTTCAAAAGACCCGATTCTAAATCCATAACCGCTATCAGTCTCAACTAGTTGTAACAACTCATACCTACACCCACAAGGTACGACCACACAACAAAACACACCACACAAAGGCCCATAATAACATTTCTGATCACAATAGCTGCCTGTAATCAAAACCAGCACTGGCAATTAGCCTCATATCCATTAGAACCCATTTCAAACCTCTACAATGCTGAAAATAATGAAAGAAACATGAAGACCTCATAACTATACACCCGGATCAACAAGTCACAACTGACACCACTGAGCATGCACCCCGCAAGCTAAAACTCAAGAAGCACATAACGAAAATGACTGAATATGTAAAGAGAAACATATAAGAGAAATATTAAACAAGCCAGACAGGCACAACTCTCTAACAGTACCCTGCTACGAATCAATTTAAAAGGAAAAATCAAAGTACATGAATAAATCATAAGGATCTCATCCTAGTATAACTTCCACCGCGGCACGCAGCCCGACTCAAGCATATCAAATCATATGGAATCGCGGGGGTCTCACCCTCAACTCTAAATCACAAGCTGAATACACATCATACCAATTAAAATCTTCCACTAGCTCAATTCTGCCAATAAAGTCACAATATTTACTGAACTCTCACCCCGGTAGAGTATCAAATTACAATTCGTAACCAAATTACTCAGGAACCATATCAAACCTGCCATAATAGACAACATGAATTCACTTCTAGTCTCGTAACTTTCAATAATGAATTAAAACAACGATAGACACGGCTATCACTCATAGAATCTCCCAACAGGGGCAAACACATAGACATAATGCTAAGTCATGAACTCACTCATAGGGGGGACAACAAATAGGGGAACTCGCCCCGATAAGCAGAAATGAAACAAAATACGAATGGTGCCCCTATGTAACAAATCAAAAGCATACCTATATGGCATTATCTGGCACAACGGCCTCAAGCCTACTATATGAAACACATCAACGGGCCGGGCCTTCCCCTCTTGGGCGCCCTCTACTTGCTTGAATACTCCGCTCTGACACACCTGTCTGGAGTCTAGGACAATCTCTCACCCTATGGCTGGTATCTCCACACTAGAAGCAACCTTTATGTTGACATGGCTGTGGGAACTATGCGGTACTGGTTCTCTGAGACCCATGAGCACCTCAAACACTGTGCGAATCCTGAAGTGCAAACTGAACTGGCTGACCCACAAAACCTCTACTATGCCGTACCGTGCCTCTAAGATAAGGACCAGTAGATCTCTCCGGCCTACGAGGCCTCTTCGCCTCCCTGTCCTCTCTCTCCTGATCTCGCATGTACTCTCTCTTATGGCCCCGCCTGTCCTCTCTCTCCTGATCCCACATGCCCTCTACACGGCGAGCAATCCCTACCACCTGCTGAAATGAAACATCTGACTCTAACTCCCGAGCCATGCTAAATCGAATATCATGCCTGAGTCCCTTAATGAATCTACGAACACACTCTCTAACTGTGGCGACCAAAGCAGGTACATGCCTGGCCAAATCACTAAATCTCACGACATACTCTGATACTAACATAATGCCCTGGCGCAGCCGCTCAAACTCCGCGCGCCATGCATCCCGAAGGGACTGAGGTACAAACTCTCTCAAGAACATCTCTGAAAACTGAACCTATGTAAGTGAAGCTGACTCGGCCGGACTACCCAACTCATGTGCCCGCCACCACTGATAAGCCGCTCGCTTAAGCTGGAACATAGTAAAAGCAACCCCACTCGTCTCAACAATACCCATAGTGCGGAGAATATGATGGCACTCCTCCAGAAAACCCTGTGCACTCTCTAAAGCCAAACCACTGAATGTAGGAGGGTCATATTTCTTGAACTTTGCAAGTCTAAGCTGCTCTTCCTTAGATGATGTTGCCCTGACCACGGGCTGACTGGAATCACGGGCTATATCGTCATGACACCTGGAACCTAACCAATATGAACTCGCTACTCTGGAGTGTGGGCGGCAGGAGTCTGGGTCCCTTCCCCGGTCTGTGAAGTAGCTGGTGCAACCGGAATCAACCTCGCCTGAGCCAATGTACAAAACATGCTCATGAACTATGCTAAGGTCTCCTGAAGTCCGAGGGTAACAGCAGGCACCTCCCCCCAACTGGAACTACTGGCAGCTCCTCAACTGCTAATCTGATAGGTGCTCTAGCTATGGCGTGTGCTCCTCGTCGGCCTCCCTCTTCCCCTAGCGACATCTGCTCTGGGGTAACGTCATCAGTAACTGCAGCTCGTGTCCTCACCATCTGTGAGAGAATGGAATGATAAAAGTTCAAACTTCAAGATCAATGAACTCACACGATAGGAATGAAGGAAGTGAAACTGTCCTAATAGTTCTGTAGCCTCTCGAAGATAAGTACAGACGTCTCTGTACCGATCCGTAAGACTCTACTAAACTCACTTATAACTCGTAGCACCTATGAACCTAGAGCTCCGATACCAACTTGTCACGACCCAATTTCCCCTCCATTGGGTATCGTGATGGCAGCTAGTCTTAAGGACTAGGTAAGCCTAACATTAATTTAAACAATAATATTATTTAAATAACATCTAACAATTTGAAATAGAAATCTCTTAAAATTTACAATTTCCAAAATCGGTAGTACAAGTCGTAAGCTCTACAGAGTATTTGCTAGAAAACTTCTAAATATAAATGTCCAGAAATAAGAATAAACAGTGCAAAACAAAAACTTGAAGGTGACTCCGAAGCCTGTGAACGTAGCAACAGGTTTACCTTGAGTCTCCATAGCAACGACCCGCATAACTGCTAACGAACAAAAACCTGGATCTGCACAAAAATATGCAGAAGTGTAGAATGAACACACTACAGCGGTGCCCAGTAAGTATCAAAACTAACCTCGGTGGAGCAGTGACGAGGAACAGTCAAGACACCCACTTGTCTAATAAATTGAACAAGTATAAGTATATGAACAACAGAAATATGATATCTACAAAAAGACTATGCAATATGTCTCACAATACAGCAATGGAAATAAGAAAGGAAACAACAAGTGTCAGCGGAATACCATAAAAATGACACAGAAAAGTGAATGGAACCCAACTTAAATATGGAATCACAAATACAGCAAGGACAAGTAATAACTCAGCAACTACAACCGCTTTTACATCAGGTTTTAGTCATCAAACTCTACGAGGTACCAACCTCGGACAAATCACAACTCACGGCACAGCTCACGTGTCTCAATACCTGAACCCTAACACTTGGCATCATGTGCCCTCATTACACTTCGTAACTGCACTGAGGACTCACGTGCCAATAGAGCCATTCTCACATAGAAGGCAAGTAAACAAAGGTGAGCATTTATGCTCAACAATATCAAGAAAACCTCTTATCCGATAAGAGTGCTTAACTACGTGTATGCTTGTGCAAGTGTCCTAACATAGTCCATACCAGCAAATAAGCATAAGGAAAAAGAATGGACAGCACGTAGAATATTTCCTCACAACTTTCACAAGATAAAGCTCACACAGGTAAGTGTACCACTACACAAATATCAACAACAGAATGCCCCCAGGCCATCACAAATCATCACAAATCAATCCCTGACACAGCCTACCTTGTCTCGCCACGTGTGCAATAGTAAAGTAAATGCCCGCCTTGTCTCGCTACACGTGCATAATAATGTTCCCACCTTGACTCTCCACATGCGCAACCCACACATATATATATCCCACCTTGTCACGCCGCATGTACAAATATCAATAGTAACTATAGCACGACAGAAACCTTGTGCAACCCCATAACAACAACCGCACGGCAGAAACCTCGTGCATCACAATAACCACAACCGCAAGGCAGAAACCTCGTACATCACGATAACCACAACCGCATGGAAGAAACCTCGTACATCACCACAATAAGTACAACATCAACAATGATAATAATACAAGAATACGACAAATACGTCAACTCAGAAATTCCAGAACTCAAGGAAACAGAGGAACTAATTCACAATGGGTAGCCACAATAGAGAATGCTAGTCATAATAAGAACAACTCAACAAGAAAGGAAATATTATGTAACAACGGTCCATAATGTACAGTTCGACAACGAGGGAGCCAACACAAGATGATTAATTCCAAATAAGGACAAGCCACCAAAAATATGGGATATCTAACTTCTTTTAAGGTTGGGCCATTAAGAGAGATATACAACAACTTCAATTAAGGATAAGCAGTATAAGGATAATCATTTGCCTCAATTAAGGATGAACAATTACAGAAGAGATAATTATAAATTCAAATAAAGATAAGCAGTTAGGAAAAGGAAAACACGGCAATAGAAGAGATAACAATTTCAATTAAGGCACATATGAATCAAATGAACAACAAGAGTGGATAATAAGGCAATTAATTCCAATTAAAGCAGGTAGAAGTGAAACTGAAAATTTAGAAACATAATCGTAACGAGAACAACTGCATATTCAATGAATATAAGGACCTAAGAATCCCTAAAAGGCCAATTTTCCACAATTAAGTCCGGGCATGTACTCATCACCTCGCGTACACGGACTACAATTAGCATAGAAGATTCAAATCCTAAGGGGCAGTTCCCCCACACAAAGTTAGGCAAGATACTTACCTCAAAGAAGACAGAACGATACTCAAAAATGAACTTCTCGGGTAAAATAACCTCCGGGCGACTCAAATCTAATCAAAATAACTTCAAAGCACACATAAAACTCATAAGAGACTATTCCGGATCATAAAGCCTCAATCTTTAACAAAATCTAAAAATCGGTCCATAAGTCGACCTCCGGGCCCGTACCTCGGAACCCGACAAATTGCATGAAATTCGAACACCCATTCCGATATGAGTTCAACCATACTAAAATTATCAAATTTCGATACCAATTCGTCCCTCAAATCATGATTTTTTATTTTGAAAATTTTCTTCAAAAACCTCCTTTTTCCCAACTCAAAGCACAAATTAAATGATATAAACATAGAATATAATAAATTCTAGGTGAAGAACAGTTACCCAATCGATTTGCTTGAAAAACACACAAGGAATCGCTAAAAACCGAGCTCTATAAGTCAAGATATGATAAAAACGGCCTAACTCTCGATTTGGAAAACTTATATTCTTCCCAGGTCTTTAAGCATCGCGAACGTGGAAGAACAATCGCATTCGCGAAGAAGGAAAACAAAAGTTGCCCAGTTGTGCTTCGCCAACGCGACAACATATTCGCGAACGCGACAACACGTTCGTGAACACGGAGAGGAAAAATATGATGGCCCAATGACTGCTCTTTGCGAACGCGTGGAGTGGTACACGAACACGAAGAAGAAATAGTCAACAGCCCCCAGCTCCCAATTTCTACTACGCAAATGCGAGGGAACAAATGCAAACGCGAAGAAGGAGAAAGCAGACTTTCGCGATCACGAACGTGATCATGCGAACGGGAAGAAAAATGAATTCCTCCTCCAAAATTACTCTTTGCGAACGTAAAGGAAGGGACGCGAACGCGATTAAGTAAACCAGATGACAGAAAACAGCAGTTCAAAAATAGAAGGAAATGACCATAGCCCATCCGAAACATACCTGAGGCCCCCGGGACCCCGTCTAAACACACAAACAAGTTCCATAACCTAACACGGACTCGCTTGAGGTCTCAAATTACATCAAACAATGCCGAAAATACTAATCGCACCACAAATCAAATATTTGAACTTTTAAAACTTCCAACTTCGAAAACTCGTTCCAAAACCAATCAAACCAACCCGGAATGACGTCAAATTTTGCAGTCAAGTCCCAAATAATATAAAAGAGTTGTTCCAACTCTCGGAATCGCATTCCGACTCTGATATCAAAAAGTCCACTTCCGGTCCAAATCTCTAAAAATTCAACTTTTGCCATTTCAAGCCTAAATGAGCTACCGACCTCTGAAACACAATCCGGACATGCCCCTAAGTCCAAAACCACCCAACAGAGCTAACGGAACCGACAGAACTCTATTCTAGAGTCGTCTTCACACAAATCTGACTACGGTCAAAATCCTGAGACTTAAGCTTCCGTTTTAGGGACTAAGTGTCCCAAATTACTCCAAATCATCCGGTAATTGAATTCAACCATGCACGTAAGTCAATACACATAATACGAAGCCGCTCAGAGCCTTATGCTACCAAACGAGACTTAAATTCTCAAAACGACCTGCCGGGTCGTTACAGAAGAGAGGATGACAAAACTATCATGGATCAAGGTACATGTTTTTCACTTCTGGACAGACAATATAATACAAATTATCTACACATTTATACATATGATGACTAGGTTCCTCACTTTTATTTTCACTCGGTTCACCAACATGCTTGAAGCCCCATAAGAGCTTTCTAGAATGACTTTTCCAAACAAAGTTGAATACATCCTTGAAGAAGCTGAAACAAAGGTCGAGCATCCGACAGATGCTCCATCTCCATATGGACATAAGCAAGCAATGGGAATAGATGACAGGAAATATATTGTGAAATAACTAAAAGAAAATTAAAAAAAGATGTTAATAAGGTAACATCTTAAGATAATCCTAGCTGGTTTCTTTAATTTATGTTATGCAAATTATTTATATAACTCTTTCGATTTTAATATGTAGGCCGGTTCATACCTTGAATTGTTCAAGAAAGAGGTATACCTAATTCTTGATTTTTAGTCTTCTTTATATATCTGTAAGCCTCTAATTGTCAGATACATTATAACAACTTTTTGTTCTTTAGGTTTTTCAAGAACTAGGTAGCATTCGACTGCTACTCAATGATTCCATCAAGTCTGTGTTACATGCAATAAAAAGTCAACATGATACTAACATTGATGCTAAGGTTTCATACGAAATATATTCATTTTGGACAATAATTTTTACCATATTTATGTTTATATTAGCATTCATAAAGTATATAGCCTAACAAATTATGCTTGCAGTTAACTAGCAGTTCTACGAAAAATGATGAGCATTACAAAGAAAAGAACAAACAATAGAATCCTGGCAGTAGTGCTAAATCAGTGTTGGGCAGCAACAGTAAAACATGTATTTTAACAATTTTAACATAATTTGATGACAAATAATCTACATTATATTCATATTATATCTATATTATATCTACATATAGCCTAAATTACCAACAAATAATCTACATTATATTTCCTATTATTGTCTTAGATACAGGACACATGTCTGACATTCAAAATGAGGAGAACATTCCTATATCATGCCTTGTAGGTGTTGACGTATCTTCCCAATTTCAAGGGGCATTGGAGGAAGAAACTGCAGGTATGATTTAGTACATTTTATCTACATATTTCACAATACATATTACATCTTAGCTACACGCTAGAATTTCAACAAATTAACTACAATTAAATTACAATTTATCTACAGTGTTGTTTCTGTTTACTACAAATGATCTATAATTTTATTAAGTTGTACACATTTATCGTAACAGAGAAGGAAACTATGCATGTGGACTCTCCAAAACAGGATGCAAAAGTTGACATACAAGGAGAGCATTTAAATGAAGAGAATGAGACTATGCATTTACAATCTCACATTCAACAAGCAAATATTATACAACAAGGAGACAATTGTAATGAAGATTTCAGTGGTATTATATGTTACAATATAATTGTAGGAAAAAAAATAACAGATTTCATATAAGTTTCAGTTTTCCCAAAAGAACTAATGTAACTAACATACAATGTTGTTCTTTTGTTTTAAATTTTGTAGGTAAACCATCCGACTACATCAATATATGTGATTCGGACAATGACTCCAGGTCTAGAAAAAGGGCAATAACACTTGATAATTTTGAGCTGCCAGAGAACTTCTCATAGATTGTTAAGTTCGGCGAGGTTAATGAATATGAAACAACCCATGTGCATCAAGGAAGAATAAGGATTCCTGGAAAGTATGCCAGATCTCCCTTTCTCCCTTATTTCATTTTTGGGGGAAGCACTTCTGTTGGACCTCCTCCAATTTTCAACATCAAGCATCCATTTACTGGGGTTATTGGCAACGATGTTGATCCTGACTTGTTGGAAGAATTCAATAAGTGGTTATATTTAGGTATCAACACAGTTTCAAAGAGGTTAGATTATACAATTTTTTCATATTATCGAGTGCATACAATTTATGGATTTTCAATTGAAACTACATAATAATTATACTTTCTATGTCTTTAAATAGGAGGAAGGCGCCTTACACTTTAAAAGATAACCATCTCAAGTTGTGGTTTGATCTTGGCGTGGATAAAGTTGATAAAAAGGACTGGTTTTATACTTTGGAACATCCCCGGCAAGTCCTCAACAACACGGTATACACATACCCTAGCAAAATTTAATGATTAGCTGCAGTATTCTGTTATTTTAGAAATCTATAGATTCTTTGTTTGAAAATTGTAGTTAAATTGTATGAAGCATTGAGAAATAATGAAATCTATTTTTTTGCAGCACATTGATATTATTTTATACTATTTGAGGAAGATAGAAAAGTATAGTCCTGAAAACATAATACGGTTTACAACCAATGACTGTATGTTCAAGACTAGAATTGAACAAATTTATGAGAGGTACATTAATGCTCCTACCGATAAGAAGCTTGTTGTTGTCAAACCCCACAACGTCGTATCAGAATACATATTGGGGAACCGATTACTTGCAAATGTTGCATGGGACAAAGTTAATTTTGTGATTATGCCCATAAACATTGTGAAAATATTTCATTGGTTGTTGGCTGTGTTTGATATTACCGATAGGGTTCTATATGTTTATAATTCTGTAGTCTCTTCACGAAATCACAAACTTGTTGAATCTGTTGTCGATAAGTTTGCTATTATGATCCCCCTCTACTTGTAATGCACTGACTTCTATGGCAAGCGTCCAGACATCAACTACAAGAACACAAAGGCATACATTAAAAAGGTGTTACCGACCCTCTTGACATTCAGTGGTTGGTCGGTAAGATACTACAGCAAAAAGAGGGATCACTTTATGTGCTGCTTTTCCTTCTATATATTTAACCAATTGTATTTTACATTGAATGCTAAATCTTTTCCCCTATTATTTTTTGCAGTGACTGTGGTGTATACGTGACGGCATTTGTAGAATATGTCAGCATTGGAGAGATATCGATTTCAAAGGAAGACCTTTCTGATAATGATCAACAACGTAGACGCTATGGAGCGCTCATTTAGGATTATGCTAGGAAAAAGAAAGAGCTTGATGCAATTAGTGAAAGTGAGGTGACTGGCAGATTATCAAGAAGAAAAGGTGCACCAATTGTGAACGAGAGAACACAAGTCCGGAAAAAGAAAAATTAGTTGCCTTTTTCAGTAGAAAAATTATAGTTCAAGTGTTTAGTTGTAGCTGGATTGTAGTAAAGTTGTAGAAAAATTATTTATTAAGAACAAGTCAGCTGCAATTCATTTGTATCAGATTTGTGCTACAGTTGTTTTACCTTTTGTTTTGTTATTTTGTCCAGAATTCTACTACTTAGAATAGAAAACATCTGTGACTTTTTTGGTTAAAAGTTGTTAGTACTTGATCTCGATATTAGTACTATATAAGTTCTTTATAGTATAACTACAATTATGTCTACAACTACTATACAAAAATACATAATCTATTCAATTTAAGCAGTGTTGTTAGGAAAGGCTGAAAAGTAATAAATAAACACAATATTTGAACAAAACAACTACAAACCAATTGCATTAAGAGTTGAAATATGTTATCAAACATTCATTATAGGAGACAATATTTATTCAAATTAGCAACACAATTACACCACAAATATAATTCACCAGAACAGAACAAATATAACTTCATATGTCTTAAAGGACAGATTATTATCAATAGTACTCAGTAAAAAAAATCTTTAAAGTGTATCAATTTTTATTTCCTTTTGGGAGCATTCCTACAAGATCTTTTGGTTTGCCCTTCTAGTCCGCAGTTGCCATATGAATCCTTGTACTTCTTTGCATTTACTTCATCATATGGTTTGTATCTTTGTTTTTGAGGTCTCCCTGGCTTCCTTTTCTCAGTAGGTGGCATTACAACTTCTTCAGCTTTATGTTGTGATACATTCCATTTGCTTTCATCAGGCAGTGGGTCCACTGGTATTTCATAACTCTGCAGAAGGCTCTCCCCCGTGTAATAAGGAGAACAATAATTTTCATAAGACTCGTTCTTGTGCCTCAAAGCCGCCAAAATATGTGGACAAGGAAGTTCATGAAGCTGGAATTGTCCACAACTACATCTCTTGTTTTGAAGGCAAACAATAAAGCGCTTCACACCATTTATCACAGTATGGATGTAATTTGTTGAAGCTCTCACCTACAATTTCATTACAAACACACAACAAGTTGTCAACAACAGATACAAAACAAAATAACTACAATTATATAACAATATTTCTACAATTATCAGTATATATTTCGTTTGATGGAATCAATGATCTGATGTTATTGGCTATAACTTACTCTCATATTCTGCGATAATGTCCTGTTGTCCTCCAACTCTTTATTGTATTGTTTCCCAAGGTATGTGAATGTACCCTTTCTATTCAATAACTTTTCATTAGTCCAACATTCAATAAGAGTCCTCATGTACTCTAATAGTTCTACTACGAGCAACTCTCTTGCATCTTTGGTTACCGCATTCAAGGAATCTACAATGTTTGATGTCATCGTCCACGTTCTGCTCACCGTAGCATGCCCTCGAAACCATCTGTGATAGCCAATATCGTATAGGTATGCTTTAACACGTGTGTCGATCTCTTCAATCTTTGACATTCTTTCATTAAATTTATCAAACGTGTATGATCGTGCCGTGGCAAAGTACAATTCGCTTAACTTTAGATGACCCTTTTTGAACTTTGACCTTACATTTGTTCACATATGCCACATGCAAGCATAATGTGGCATGCCGGTATAAACAATAGATGTTGCTTTCAAGATATTCTCATTCCGTTCCGAAACAACACACATATTTGGTTTTTCACCATATGCATGTTTGAATTGCTCAAAAAATCACCTCTATAATGCGTCATTTTCTGAATCCACAATGGCATATGCTAGTGGTAATATGCTACCTATCACATAGGTAGAAAAAAGAATGTTACGACCCAATTCTCTTATAGGCCGTGATGGCGCCCACCGCCGCCGCTAGGCAAGTCAATAGTGAACTAACCACGTAATTTCTCTCTTTTAATAAATTCTTAAGTAAGTAAATTTTTCCTTAATTAGAAGATTAAGATATAGCAGATTCAAATAAATAAAACGAAAGCATCTGAGTGCAATCTTAACCATAGTAATAATCCAAAAACCACAAAATCTGCTAGTGTGTATGCCAAGACCTGGCATCACGAGTGTATGAGCACTACTAGATTATACAAAACTCTAGCTACTGTCTAAAATGAAAATAGAAAAAAAATAAATGCAAAGGAGAGACTCTAGGTGCTGCGGAATGGCTCAGGAAGCAGCTCACCACTAGGCCTCGGGGTAATGGAGAAGCGCGCCAGTGTGATCGCCAGATGCACCTACCTCAAATCATGCACGGTCAGTGCAAATGTGTAGCGTTGGTACATAAACAACATGTACCCAGTAAGTATCAAGTTTTTAATGACCCGGCCAGTCGTTTCGAGAGTTATAGCCCCGTTTTTTCCATTTCTGCTTCTTTTGTGCTTTACAGTTGTATTATGTCTTACCGTGTTAATTGGTTCGGGTCCGAAGTGGTTTTTGAGTGAATTGAGACACTTAGTCTCTTAATTGGAAGCTTAAGTTAGAAAAGTTGACCGGATGTCGACTTGTGGGAAACGACCTCAGATTTGAATTTTTATGGCTCTGTTAGCTCCGTTAGATGATTTTTGAACTTAGGAGAGTGTCTGGGATGTGATTTAGAGGTCCGTAGTAGAATTAGGCGTGAATTGGCGAAATTTGGAATTTTGGCGATTTTGGCCGGTAGTGGAAATTTTGATATCGGGCTCGGATTGGATTTTTGGAAGTTGGAATAGGTTCGTGGTGTCATTTTTGATATCGGTGTAAACTTTGAGGTCAATCACACGTGGTTTGGTAGGTTTCGGCGTCGTTTGTGGAATTTGAAAGTTTAGAAGTTGTTTAGGCTTGAATCTGGGTGTACTTGGTGTTTTGATATTGTCTTGAGTGATTCGAAGGTTCAAAAAAGTTCGCATGGGGTTATATGACTTGTTGGTATGATTGGTTGAGGTCCCGGTGGCCTGGGGTTAATTTCGGGTGGTTAACGGCGTGATGGGAGTTGAGGAATTGCAGTTGAAGCTGTTGCTGCTGGTGTAACCGCACCTGTGGAGTAGGAACCGCAGGTGCGATCCCGCAGAAGCAAAAAAGGAGCTGCAGATGCGGCTAAGGAGGATATGGGTAGAGGAAGCAGGTGCGATGGCATTCCCGCACCTGCGATGGTTGCAGATGTGGATATAGGCGCGCAGGTGCGAGTTTGGACCGCAGGTGCAATGTAGTTTCCGCACCCGCGAAGACCGCAGATGCGGCCACTTGATCGCAGGAGCGGAGGCAGTGTGTAGGGATTTTCTTCCGCAGAAGCGGGCCTTTGCCTGCAGATGCGGCTCCTCATATGCGGAAATGGAGTCGTTGGTGCGAGAAGTCTGGGTAGAACCTATAAATAGAACACTTCGATATTGTTCACCATTTTCATCATTTTTAAGCTCAGATTTTGGGTATTTTGAGAGAGATTTCGGAGTAATCACTAAGGTAAGTTCCTTGTGCCTATTTATCTTCAATAATGATATTTCCCCACTGATTTTGCACCTAGTTGGTGAGTGTTTGAGGTGAGATTTGGGAGATTAGGGCTTGGGAATTGGAGAGTGAATTTTCGGGTTTTAGAGGGGCAATTGAGGTCGGAATTTGATAAATTTGGTATGGTTAGACTCATAAGTGAATGGGCTTTTGGGTTTTGTGACTTTCGCCAGGTTTCAAGACGTGGGCTCGGGGGGGCGGGTTGAGCCGAGTTCGGATTTTGCACTATATTTTAGTAGTTTTCTTGTGGAAATGATCTTTTTAACCAATATTGATTATCTCGTACTGTTTATGGCTAAATATGGTTTTGAGGGTATGAAACCCCTCGGATTGGTATGATGTGAGTGTTTGGAGGTGCCGCACATGCTAGGTGACGGGCGTGTGAGCGTGCACCATGAGGGATTGTAACTTGGTCCGTCCCGTGAGACTGTAAAATCGAATAGCCATTGTTATTACTTGCTTTCACTCTCTTTGAGCAATTGACTACCTTTCATGTTAAAAACCATGCTTAGGCCATATGATATCACTATTGGGACCCACAGTGGTCGTATACTTGTTGAATTGACTGCTAATTGCTGTCTTGTACTCAGTTACAGTCTTACTTGTGTGCTATATCTCTGTTTCCTCTCAATCCTTGTTGATACTTGTTGTATTCTCTGCTTGGGCTGGTGATTATGATATTCTGTGAGCCCGAGGGGCTGGAGAGGTTAATGACTGAGATAGGGCCTGAGTGCCGAGCTGTGAACTATGTGAGGGTATGTGGATCGGGTTGCACGCCGCAACGAGCCTTATGGCTACTTATGGACTGTGGATCGGGTTGCACATCGCAACGAGACTTATGGCTACTTATATGATTGGTTCAGGCTGCATGCCGCAACGATATAGCGCTTGGGCTGGAATGAGCCCCTCCATAGTCTGTACACCCCCAGTGAGCGCAGGTACCTATTGAGAGTGTGTATTAAGGGTTGAGAGCCGAGAGTATGAGCTGATGAGATGAGTTGAGTGACTGCTGTCTTGAGAAGTTGTACTTGCTTTTATTTATTGTTGCACTTAGTTGCTATCTGATGTTGTTGTGAAATTTTTGGAAGATTTATATCTATTTTACTTGGGCTCGAACTGATTTGACTTATACCACCAGATTTGAAAGCATGTTCACTCTTTACTAAAAACTTTTGAAATGATCTGTATTATTATAGTTCGTCACTACTTCTCATTTCCTTATTTAATTCTGTTACTTGCTGAGTTGGTTGTACTCATGCTACATACTACACTTCATGTGCAGATCCAGGTGTGTACGGTTCTGGCGGTCGCTGAGTTCGTGTGCAGGCTGATTATCGGAGACTTCCGAGGTAGATGTTGGCGTTCGCAGTCCTTGTTTCTCCTTTCTTATTATCTTTTCTCTCTTGTGTTGGCATTTGGCAGAGACTATAGTGGACTCTATTTCTAGATTGGTTATTAGATGTTCATGACTTAGTAACACCCCGATGTCGGGCTATTTTTATGCACTTATGTTTTATTTGGGTTTTACCCCCATTTTTATGAAAAACTCCAGTTATTTTAAATGTCCTAATTCATTTCTGTTAAATTTTGAAAGTGTTTTGGGAAGGTCGACTTGCCTAGTATCACGATAGGCGCTATCACAACGGGTTAGGTTTTGGGTCGTGACAACTCTGCCAGGTGCGGTTACACCAGTAGCAGCAGCATTTCAGCTGCATCATCAACTTAAAAAATCAAGTCTGTTAACCACCCGAAATCAACCCGAGGCCCCAGTGACCTCAACCAAACATACCAACTAGTCATATGACCCAATGCGAACTTAGTCGAACCTTCAAATCACCCAAAACAACATCAAAACACCAAATTACACATGTATTCAAGCCTAAAGAACTTCTAAACTTCCAAATTACACAAACAACGTCGAAACCTATCAAATCACATCTGATTGGACTCAAATTTTGCACACAAGTCATATTCAACATTACGGANCGGGTTTTAGAGGGGCAATTGAGGTCGGAATTTGATAAATTTGGTATGGTTAGACTCATAAGTGAATGGGCTTTTGGGTTTTGTGACTTTCGCCAGGTTTCAAGACGTGGGCTCGGGGGGGCGGGTTGAGCCGAGTTCGGATTTTGCACTATATTTTAGTAGTTTTCTTGTGGAAATGATCTTTTTAACCAATATTGATTATCTCGTACTGTTTATGGCTAAATATGGTTTTGAGGGTATGAAACCCCTCGGATTGGTATGATGTGAGTGTTTGGAGGTGCCGCACATGCTAGGTGACGGGCGTGTGAGCGTGCACCATGAGGGATTGTAACTTGGTCCGTCCCGTGAGACTGTAAAATCGAATAGCCATTGTTATTACTTGCTTTCACTCTCTTTGAGCAATTGACTACCTTTCATGTTAAAAACCATGCTTAGGCCATATGATATCACTATTGGGACCCACAGTGGTCGTATACTTGTTGAATTGACTGCTAATTGCTGTCTTGTACTCAGTTACAGTCTTACTTGTGTGCTATATCTCTGTTTCCTCTCAATCCTTGTTGATACTTGTTGTATTCTCTGCTTGGGCTGGTGATTATGATATTCTGTGAGCCCGAGGGGCTGGAGAGGTTAATGACTGAGATAGGGCCTGAGTGCCGAGCTGTGAACTATGTGAGGGTATGTGGATCGGGTTGCACGCCGCAACGAGCCTTATGGCTACTTATGGACTGTGGATCGGGTTGCACGCCACAACGAGCCTTATGGCTACTCATATGATTGGGTAGGGCTGCACGATGTAGCGATATAGCGCTTGGGCTGGAAGGAGCCCCTCCAGAATCTGGACACCCCCAGTGAGCACAGGTACCTATTGAGAGTGTGTATTAAGGGCTGAGAGCCGAGAGTATGAGCTGATGAGATGAGTTGCGTGATTGCTGCCTTGAGAGGTTGTACTTGCTTTTATTTATTATTGCACTTAGTTTCTATCTGATGTTGTTGTGAAACTTTTGGAAGATTCATATCTGTTTTACTTGGGCTCGAACTGATTTGACTTATACTACCGTATTTGAAAAAATGTTTACTCTTTACTGAAAACTTTTGAAATGATATGTATCATTATAATTTGTCACTTCTTCTCAGTTCCTTATTTAATTCTGTTACTTGCTAAGTTGGTTGTACTCATGCTACACCTGCACTTCATGTACAGATCCAGGTGTGTACGGTTCTAGGGATCACTGAGTTCGTATGCGGGCTGATTATTGGAGACTTACGAGGTAGCTGCTGGCGTCCGCAATCCTTGTTTCTCCTTTCTTGTTATATTTTCTCTCTTGTATTGGCATTTGGCACAGATTGTAGTAGACTCTATTTCTAGATTGGTTATTATATGCTCATGACTTAGTGGCACCCCGATGTCGGTCTATTTTTCCGCACTTATGGTTTATTTGTGTTTTACCCTCATTTTTATGAAAAAATCCGGTTATTTTAAATGTCTTAATTTATTTCATTTAAATTTTGAATGTGTTTTGAAAAGGTTGACTTGCCTAGTATCACGATAGACGCCATCACGATGGGTTAGGTTTTGGGTCGTGACAAGTTAATATCAGAGCCTAGGTTACATAGGTCTCATGAGTCATGAGCAGATTTAGTAGAATCTTGCGGATCGGTACGGAGACGTCTGTACTTATCTTCGAGAGGCTGCAGAACCCTTAGGAAACTCCACATTCTTGGATTCTTGTCGTACGAATCTGTTGATTCTAGTAACTAAACATTTGTTGTTTTATTCTCTCATAGATGGTGAAAAATCGTACTGCTGGGTAGGACGGACAGTCACCAGTACCACCAGCCAGGGCCGCGAGAGGCCAAGGTTGCGGTAGAGGTCACGGTAGGGGTAGAGGTGCAGTCTACACAGCAGCTAGGGCAATACCTGTAGATCCACCAGTTGCCCCAAATCAGGACCAAATTCTAGTTATTGATGCACTAGCTCAGGCACCACCTGCGCCTATTGTGATTCTAGGCCTTCAGGAGGCCTTAGCTCAGATTCTGACCGCATGTACCAGTTTTTCTCAGGCTGCCTCTGTTTCGGCCACAGCATCCACTTCTCAGGCCAGGGGAGGTGCTCAGACTCCCGCTGCCCGCACACCAGTGCAGGTGGTATAGGAATTCCAGACAACAGGGGCACCACCAGCCTAGCTGGTTGTAGCTTCCCAGGACTATGTGGTTCCTGCTATACCTGAGGATGAACAGCGTAGATTAGAGAGGTTTGGGAGACTCCAGCCTCCATCTTTCAGTAGTGTAGAGGGAGAGGATGCACAGGGTTTCTTGGACAGGTGTCAGAGGATACTCCGTACAGTAGGTATTCTAGAGGCCAGTGGGGTCTCGTTCACTACTTTTTAGTTCTCTGGGGCTGCCTTCAGTTGGTGGGAGGCTTACGAGAGGCGTAGGCCGGTCGGCGCAGCATCCATTACCTGGCAGCAGTTCTCCGGTCTATTCCTAGAGAAGTTCGTGCCACAGTCTCGCAGAGAGGAGCTGCGCAGGTAGTTCGAGCAGCTTCATCAGGGTGAAATGTCTGTGACGTAGTATGAGATGTGATTCTCAGAGTTGGCCTGTCATGCTATCTGGTTGGTTCCCACAGATAGGGAGAGGATCAGGAGGTTTATAGATGGCCTCACTTTTCAGCTGCGATTGCTTATGACCAGAGAGAAAGTGTCTGGTGCTACTTTTGATGAGGTTGTTGACATTGCGCGTCAGATTGAGATGGTTCGCAGTCAGGAGAGGGTTGAGAGGGAGGCCAAGAGGCCTCGTGGATAAGGTAGATTTAGCGGTGCTCCTTTTGGGGGCAGTTCCACCACAGTAGGGGTCATCCTTTCAGATATGCTCAGACGACTCGCCTAGTTCACCGTGGTGCATCAGCTGGCCATGGTTCACACGGTTATCAGTAGGGCCATTCATCTCTCAGTGCCCTCCCAGCTCAAAGTTTGTCACGTGCTCCATCGGGTCAGGGTTCGTCTATGTCAGGTCCTTCTGCTAGTTATCCCAGTGCTCGGGACTCCCTTTAGTCCCCAGCACAGGGGAGTTGTTATGAGTGTGGAGAGTTCAGCCACATCACGAGGCATTGTCCTTGCTTTATGGGAGGTCCGGCTCAGCAGAGGAGCTAGTCTACGACATCAGCACCAGTTTCTTCACCACCTGCTCAGCCAGCTCGGGGTAGAGCCTAGTCAGTTAGGGGTCACCCGAGAGGGGAGGCAGATCAGGGGGTGGCCAGACCCGTTTCTATGCCCTCCCTACCAGACTAGATGTCATTTCTTCAGATGCTGTGATTACAAGTATTGTCTCAGTTTTGCCACAGAGATGCCTCTGTATTATTTGACCCTGGTTCCACTTATTAATATATTTCCTCGTATTTTTCTCATTTTATGGATATGCTCCATGAGTTTTTAGTTTAATCTGTTCATGTATCTACTCCTGTGGACGATACTACTATTGTGGACCGCGTATATCAGTCATGTGTGGTGACTATTGGGGGTCTAGAGACCAGAATGGATCTTTCGCTGCTCAGTATGGTCGATTTTGATGTGATATTGGGTATGGATTGGTTGTCTCCATGTCATGTTATTCTAGATTGTCATGCTAGGACTGAGACGTTAGCAATGCCAGGGCTACCGAGAGCTGAGTGGAGCGGTTCGATAGACTATATTCCTAGTAGAGTGATTTCATACTTGAAGGCTCAGCGGATGGTTGATAAGGGTTGTCTATCCTATTTGGCTTTTGTGAGGGATGTTAATGCAGAAACTCCTGCCATTGATTCTGTTCCGGTGGTGCGTGATTTTTCGGATGTGTTTCTTGCGGACCTGCCGGGCATGCCGCCTCACAGGTATATTGACTTCAGTATTGATTTGGTGCTGGGCACTCAGCCTATTTCTATTCCACCATATCGTATGGCACCGGCGAAGTTGAAGAAGTTGAAGGGACAGTTTCAGGAACTCCATGATAAGGGGTTTATTCGGCCTAGCGTGTCACATTAGGGTGCACCGGTTCTATTTGTAACGAAGAAAGATGGGTCTATGAGGATGTACATTAACTACAGGCAGTTGAACAAGGTCACAATCAAGAACAAGTATCCTTTGCCACGTATTGATGATCTATTTGACCAGCTTTAGAGGGCGAGGGTGTTCTCCAAGATTGATTTGAGGTCAGGGAATCACCAGCTGAAGATTCGGGATTCGGATATTCTTAAGATAGCTTTCAGGCCCGATATGGCCATTATAAGTTCCTTGTGATGTCTTTTGGGCTGACTAACGCCCCAGAAGCATTCATGCATTTGATGAGCAGTGTGTTTCAGCCTTATTTGGACTCGTTCGTTATTGTATTCATTGATGATATCCTGGTGTACTCTCGTAGCCAGGAGGAGCATGCCCAGCATTTGAGGATTATGTTATAGAGATTGAGGGAGGAGAAGCTTTATGTAAAGTTCTCCAAGTGTGAGTTTTGGCTCGGTTCAGTGGCGTTCTTGGGGCATATGGTGTCCAACGAGGGTATTCAGGTGGATCCAAAGAAGACAGAGGCGGTGCAGAGTTGGCCCAGACCATCCTCAGCCACAGAGATTAGGAGCTTTCTTGGTTTGGTGGGCTATTACCGTTATTTTATGGAGGGTTTTTCATCTATTGTATTACCCTTAACCAAATTGACCCAAAAGGGTACTCCATTCAGGTGGTCGGATGAGTGCGAGGAGAGATTTCAGAAGCTCAAGAGTGCTTTGACCACGGCCCCAGTTCTAGTTCAACCATCAGCTTCTGGTTCGTAAACAGTGTATTGTGATGCCTCGCGGATAGGTATTGGATGTGTTCTGATGCAGGAGGGTAGAGTGATTGCTTATGCTTCGCGACAGTTAAAGACCCATGAGAAGAACTATCATGTCCATGATCTTGAGTTAGCAGCTATTATTCACGCCCTGAAGATTTGGCGGCACTATCTGTACGGGGTTCATTGTGAGATCTACACTGATCATCGGAGTTTGCAGCATCTATTCAAGCAGAAGGATCTTAACTTGCGTCAGCGGAGGTGGTTGGAGCTTCTCAAGGACTATGATATCACCATTCTGTATCATCCTGGGAAGGCCAATGTAGTGGTCGATGTCTTGAGTAGTCAGCTAGAGAGTTTGGGGAGTTTAGTGTATCTTCCAGCAGTAGAGAGACCCTTGGCATTGGATGTTCAGGCCTTAGCTAGCCAGCTTGTCAGATTGGATATTTCGGAGCCGAGTCGGGTATTGGCTTGTGTGGTCTCTAGGTCTTCTCTTTATGATCGTATCAGGGAGCATTAGTATGATGACCCCCATCTGCTCGTTCTCCGGGACAGGGTTCGGCGAGGTGATGCTAGACATGTGACTATTGGTGATGATGGCGTGTTGAGGATGCAGGGCCGGATATGTGTGCCCAATGTGGATAGGCTTTGGGAGTTGATTCTTGAGGAGGCCCACAGCTCGCGGTATTCCATTCATCTGGGTGCCGCGAAGATGTACCAGGATTTGAGACAGCACTATTGGTGGAGGAGGATGAAGAAGGATATACTTGGGTTTGTGGCTCGGTGTTTCAACTGTCATCAGGTTAAGTATGAGCATCAAAGACTAGGTGGCTTGCTTCAGAGGTTAGAGATCCCAGAGTGGAAGTGGAAGTGGATCACCATGGATTTCGTAGTTGGGCTCCCACGGACTTCATGGAAGTTTGATGCTATTTCGGTGATTGTGGATCGGCTGACCAAGTCCGCGCACTTCATTCCAATTGGTACTACTTACTCTTCAGAGCGGTTGGCTGAGATTTACATCCAAGAGATTGTGCACCTTCATGGTGTCCCAGTTTCCATCATTTCGGATAGAGGCACACAGTTTACATCGCAGTTTTGGAGGGTCATGCAGTGAGGGTTGGGTACTCAGGTTGAGTTGAGCACAACCTTTCACCCTCAGATGGACGGACAGTCCGATCGCACTATCCAGATATTGGAGGACATGTTACGTGCTTGTGTCATTGATTTTGGGGATTCATGGGACCCATTTCTGCCGCTCGCGGAGTTTGCATATAACAACAATTATCAGTCGAGCATTCAGATGGCTCTATACGAGGCTTTATATGAGAAGCGGTGTAGATCTCCAGTGGGATGGTTTGAGCCGGGTGAGGCTAGGCTCTTGGGTACAGACTTGGTCCGGGATGCATTAGACAAGGTGAAATTCATTCAGGAGCGGCTTCGCACGGCGCAGTCTAGGCAGAAGAGCTATGTTGACAGGAAGGTATGTTATGTGTCTTTCATGGTCGAGGAGAAAGTTCTGTTGAAGGTATCACCCATGAAGGGTATTATGAGGTTTGGGAAGAGGGAAAATTTGAGCCCTCAGTTCATTGGTCCTTTTGAGGTACTTCAGAGGATCGGGGAGTTGGCTTACAAGCTTTCCTTGCCACCTAGCTTGTCGAGTGTGCATCCAGTATTTCATGTTTCTATGCTCCGAAAGTATATCGGTGATCCGTCCGATGTTTTAGATTACATCACAGTTCAGTTGGATGGTGATATGACTTATGATGTGGAGCTAGTGGCCATTTTGGAGCGGCAGGTTCAGAAGTTGAGGTCAAAGGATATAGCTTCAGTAAAGGTGCAGTGGAGAGGTCAGCCTGTGGAGGAGGACACTTGGGAGACCGAGCGGGAGATGCAGAGCAGGTATTCACACCTATTTGAGACTCCAGGTATGTTTCTAGACACGTTCGAGGACGAACACTTGTTTAAGAAGGGGAGGATGTAACAACCCGACCAGTCGTTTCGAGAGTTATAGCCTCGTTTCCCCTATTTCTGCTTCTTTTGTGCTTTACAACTGTATTATGTCTTACCGGGTTGGTTGGTTCGGGTCCGGAGTGATTTGGAGTGAATTGAGACACTTAGTCTCTTAATTGGAAGCTTAAGTTGGAAAAGTCGACCAGATGTCAACTTATGCGAAAATGACCTCGGATTTGAATTTTTATGGTTCCATTAGCTCTGTTAGGTGATTTTGGACTTAGGAGCGCTTCCGGTATGTGATTTGGAGGACGTAGTAGAATTAGGCTTGAATTGGTGAAAGTTGAAATTTTGGCGATTTTGTCTGGCAATGGAAATTTTGATATCGGGGTCGGATTAGATTTCTGGAAGTTGGAATAGGTTCGTGGTGTCATTTTTGACTTATTTGTAAAATTTGAGGTCAACCGGACGTGGTTTGGTAGGTTTCGGCGTCGTTTGTGGAATTTGAAAGTTTAGAAGTTCTTTAGGCTTGAATCCGGGTGTAATTAGTGTTTTGATATTATCTTGAGTGATTCGACGGTTCGACTAAGTTTGCATGGTTTTTATATGACTTGTTGGTATGATTGGTTGAGGTCCTGGAGGCCTCGGGGTAATTTCGGGTGGTTAACGGCTTGATGGGAGTTGAGGAATTGTAGCTGAAGCTGCTGCTGCTGGTGTAACCGCACCTGCAGAGTGGGAACCGCATGTGCGAGCCCACAGAAGCGAAGGAGGAGCCGCAGGTGCGACTAAGGAGGACCTGGGCAGAGGACGCATGTGCGATGGCATTCCCGCACCTGCGATGGTCGCAAAAGTGGATATAGGGGCGCAGGTGCGAGTTTGGACCGCAGGTGCGATGTAGTTCGCACCCGCGAAAATCGCAGATACAGTCACTTGATCGTAGGAGCGGAGGCAATGTGTAGGGATTTTTTCCGCAGATGCGGCTCCGCATATGCAGAAATGGAGCCACAGGTGTGAGAAGTCTGGGCAGAACCTATAAATAGAACACTTCGAGATTTTTCACCATTTTCATCATTTTTGAGCCCGGAGTTTGGGGATTTTGAGAGAGATTTCGGAGTAATCACTAAGGTAAGTTCCTTGTGCCTATTTATCTTCAATAATGGTGTTTCCCCACTGATTTTGCACCTAGTTGGTGAGTGTTTGAGGTGAGATTTAGGAGATTAGGGCTTGGGAATTGGAGAGTGAATTTTGGGTTCTGGAGGGGAAATTGAGGTCGAATTTTGATAAATTTGGTATGGTTAGACTCGTGAGTGAATGGACTTTCGGGTTTTGTGACTTTTGTTGGGTTGTGAGATGTGGGCCAGGGGGCGGGTTGAGCCGATTTCGGATTTTGGGCTATATGTTAGTAGTTTTCTTGTGGAATTGATCCTTTTAACCAATATTGATTATCTCGTACTGTTTGTGGCTAGATTCGGGGCATTTGGAGGCCGATTCGAGAGGCAAAGGCATTTTGAAGTAGGATTTTTGCGCGGTTGAGGTACGTAACAGTTTTAAATCTGGTTTTGAGAGTATGAAACCCCGAGGATTGGTATGATGTGAGTGTTTGGAGGTGACGCACATGCTAGGTGACGGGCGTGTGAGTGTGCACCGTGAGTGATTATGACTTGGTCCGTCCCGTGAGACTGTAAAGTCGAATAGCCATTGTTATTATTTGTTTTCCTTGTCTTTGAGCAATTGACTGGCTTTCATGTTAGAAACCATGTTTAGGCCATATGATATCACCGTTGAGACCCACAATGGTCGTATACTTGTTGAATTTACTGCTAATTATTGTCATGTACTTAGTTACAGTCTTACTTGTGTGTTATATCTTTGTTTTTCTCTCATTTTTTGTTGATACTTGTTGTATTCTCTGCATGGGCTAGTGATTATGATATTTTGTGAGGCCAGGGGGCTGGAGAGGTTAGTGACTGAGATAGGGCCTAAGTGTCGAGCGGTGAACTATGTGAGGGTATGTGGATCAGGTTGCATGCCACAACGAGCCTTATGGCTACTTATATGATTGGGTCGGGTTGTACGCCGCAATGATATAGCGCTTGGGCTAGAAGGAGCCCCTCCGGAGTCTGGACACCCTCAGTGAGTGCAGGTACCTATTGAGAGTGTGTATTGAGAGCTGAGAGCCGAGAGTATGAGCTTATGAGATGAGTTGAGTGACTGTTGCCTTGAGAGGTTATACTTGCTTTTATTTATTGTTGCACTTAGTTGCTATCTGATATTGTTGTGAAATTTCTGGAAGATTCATATCTGTTTTACTTGGGCTCGAACTAATTTGACTTATACCACAGGATTTGAAAGTATGTTTACTCTTTACTAGAAACTTTTGAAATGATCTGTATTATTACAGTTCGTCACTGCTTCTCAATTCCTTATTTAATTATGTTACTTGCTGAGTTGGTTGTACTCATGCTATACCCTGCACTTCATGTGCAGATCCAGGTGTGTACGGTTTTGGAGGTCGCGGAGTTCGTACGCGGGCTGATTATCGGAGACTTACGAGGTAGCTTCCTGCGTCTGCAGTCCTTGTTTCTCCTTTCTTATTATCCTTTCTCTCTTGTATTGGCATTGGCACAGACTGTAGTAGACTCTTTTTCTTGATTGGTTGTTAGATGCTCATGACTTAGTGACACCCCGATGTCAGACGATTTTTCTGCACTTATGATTTATTTGGGTTTTACCCCCCCCCCCCCCCTTTTTTATGAAAAACTCCGATTATTTTGAATGTCTTAATTTATTTCTGTTAAATTTTGAAAGTGTTTTGGGAAGGTCGGATTGCCTAGTATCACGATAGGCGCCATCACGACGGGTTAGGTTTTGGGTCGTGATAAAGTCTAACCTCGAAGAAGTAGTGACAAGGGGTCGACATTAACACTTACTCTGGGCCAACAATAAAAAACATAAAGAAGATCCAATTAAGCATGGATTATATATATAACTACAGCATTTTAATAACAAACAGGAAATAAATAATTCCTTTACACATGCTAAATCTCAAATAGCTTTCTGTCCGATAATATCCTAACCTCTCAAGCCATGAAATGATATCAAATAAATAATTAAAATTCAAGTATTATCATGCACGATTATGTCGAGGACGTACGGTCCGATCCAGAATAACGTGTACACTACCGAGGGTTATGCAGCACGAACCATAGATGCATCTATCTACTGCCGAGATGTTCGGCCCGCTCCACAAGAAGAGAGGATACTTTATGAACATCCGATTCAGGAGTTATTACAAGGCTAATACGCAAAGAAGCACAATTTTTATTAACGGTCAAGTAATTCGCTCAAAATTCAAGGAAGTGAAATTCGGCCTTTTGCAATTTCTCTAACAAGTTCTAATATAATTTAGGCACTTTAATTAACAAGTAGGCTGCAAATATTACAAGTAATTCATAATTTGGGTCCTAAACTACCCGGACATAAGCATAAATAGTAACTACGCGCAGAGTCTCGTCACCTCGTGCGTACGTTGCCCCCCACAATTAGAAGCAAATAGCATTTTAATCATCTATGGGGTAAATTCCCTCTTACAAGGTTAGGCAAGAGACTGACCTTGTCTCAAAGCTAGCTTTCCGGTCTCACATTCGCTCTAAAGCCTCAATTCGGTGCCGAAAAATTCAAAACTAGTCAAATGTTGTATAAATTAATCAATATATGTGTCAAAGTTCATAATTTAATTATTAGAGTAATTATCCAATTGATAAAAGAAAAATATCAAACATAAAATAAGTAATTATTTAATTCCTAATACTAATAGTGTTAATTTTCTTTCCAGGAATACTATATTTTAATGTTTCAATATGCATCAACTATGGAGATATATGGCAAAAGAAATTAAGTCTTGAAGCTTTCAAAGAAAGAAAGGTAAAATAAGAAAAAGAGGGATAAGAAAGAAAGTGGCAGACACTAACTTGCCAAGTTGGAGGCAAAAGTTTGGTTTTGCAACTTGAAGCAAATCTGAAGTAAATCTAATACTTTATTAAGAAAATCTGAAACTTTAGAGTTCATGAGCCATATTTACATCGACAAGGTGGGTTGCTCTGATGGTAAGCACCCTCCACTTCCAACCAAGAGGTTGTGAGTTCGAGTCACCCCAAGAGCAAGGTGGGGAGTTCTTGGAGGGAAGGATGCCGAGGGTCATTTGGAAACAGCCTCTCTACCCCAGGGTAGGGGTAAGGTCTGCGTACACACTACCCTCCCCAGACCCCACTAGTGGGATTATACTGGGTTGTTGTTGTTGTTGTTGTTGAGCCATATTTACATGCTATGCCACGGAGAATTCAACTATAAATAGAGAGGAACGAGCTTCACACGTAGTATATGTTCCGGAGAGCTTCTTCTTTTTCTTATTTCTTTCGCTACTTTCTTTTCTTCTTTTAGCCACTACTCTGACTTCATTTCTAGTTTCGAATAAATTGTAATATTAGAAATTACTCTAGTTCCTGTTTTTATAGGGGAAATTATTCTCTTGAATATTTCTTTCTATTTTCTTATTTAATGGGCAAGAATATTTTCGTTGTTAGTATTAACTCTATTATAGAGTAACTTTTCTTGTGTTGGGAGAATGACGGATCTTAATATTTCTATTTAATAGTAGATATTATTCCTCAATTTCACATGCTTGAGTTGAAACTTTTCATTTAAATTTTATTTGCTTTATAGTTAGGTGTTATTTAATTTGTTAATATCTATCTATTTCGTACTACATATTAACTTCTTACTAATTCTGTAATCGAAAGAGGCGGAATAAGTAATATAGTTAATTTTGGTATTGATAGATATTACCTTTTAGTGACATCTAACTCTTATATGTTAAAATTGATTCTACACTTATTTGTAACCGAAAGAGGCGAATATTGTAGTAATCAGTTATAACAAGTGGGTTAACCCAAAGGGCCTTACTAAAAAAGAGCATGTTTTAGTTCAAGTATATATTCCTGGTTCTTTAACATTACCATTTTAACGATTAATTTGTATAACCGAAAGGAGTGCAATTAATTGTTCAACAATAGTAATAATATATAAATGTAATCGTGAGAGGCATTTATACATTTATGAGAAATAAAAATTGAAGATAAATATATCTATTATATAATAAAAATATAAAGTGAAGTCAGGATCCCAACACCTTTTTATTATATTTGTGAAAAACAAAATATTTTTATTGCGCCATTCATGCATTTTAAGTTAGTTAATTCACAACTCAACTCTTTCTGATTTTTTCAAATAGTAATTAAAACAAGAAACTTCTGTAGAATAGGTAAACCAATCTCTGTGGGTTCGACATCTTTTTATACTATTATTTGACAGAGTACGAGTTAGAATCTTACATATACCAGACACTCGTCACCAACCCAAATTGGAAGATTCTTAAAATTCACCCCGAGTCATGTGCCCGGATTCCAAATATTTTCGAAGAAAGTTGTTACCCATAACCTCACGAACTCAAAAATATAATTTTCACTCAATCTCATAACCAGTTTCGTGGGTAAATCCCATTTTTATCAAAACCCTAGGTTCTTCACATTTTCTACAAGTTTCACAATCTTTCCATGTTAAATCTAGTTAAAACCCGCGTAATTAACTCAAAAATGTGTGGGAGTTACTTACCTTAGGATATTGATGAAAATCTCCCTCCAATGATGTTACGGCCCAAAATCCATAAAGGTCGTGATGGCGTCGGACTCCACTGTAACGCAAGACAATAATAAATACTTAATTGGGTTCTTATTTTGTTACTTTTGAAATCATGTTTTTTCCTTCAATTTAAATCGTAAAAGATGAAGTTTACAAAAATAAATAATAGTATCTTTAAAATTTTCAATACAGCAAAACCCATAATCCTCCCAAAATATAAAATACAATAGCTATCCAGAATACAAATTGGACAGAAAAAATGTAAGTACTCTGAGGGAGACTCTATTGGCTGCAAATCGCCGAATAGAATGCAGCTCACCTAAGTCCCCGCCATAATCGCGCCTCTGTGCCCACAAGGCCGCTAAATATATGTATACCTGCACAAAAATATAGAGCAAGTGTAGTTTGAGTACGTAAATCAACGCGTACCCAATAAGTATCCCGCCTAACATCAAAGAAGTAGTGACGAGGGGTCGACTCGGACACTTACTATGGGCTATAATTAATATCAGGTATAGTAAAGAAGTGAATAGATATGAAACCGAGTAAATATATGAAATACCATGTATAAAATACGTGGCATAATTCCCCTTTTTACAATTTTACTCGAGCTCTCAACTAGCAAGTTCCTTTCGTAACCGGAGCACATATAGAGATAGTGGATTTCATCAAAGAGATGGCCATAATTTAAATCAGGTAGAAACCTCAGATACACCGGCTTCTTGCCAAAATTACGCACGATTCCATGAGGATAATATATATAGAAAATGTCGAGGTGTACGGCCCGATTTAACATAAAAGTAAATTGTGCACTGCCGAGGGTCAAACGGCGCGAACCATAGATGCATCTATAAATTTCCTCGCTCGCGAATCATACATGCGACGCTATCCCCGATCGTGAATCATACATGCGACGCGGTCAAATATAAATTTAAGGAAAATACCCCGCTCGCGAATCATACATGCGACGCGGTCAAATATAAATTTAACATTTAAATCATATATCTTTCTTGATTCTTTTTAAAATAAGGGAAATTCAACTTGAAACTTTTTAAGGAAACTATCCCGCTCGCGAAACATACGTGCGACGTGGTTACACATAGATTTCATAAGCTACTATAGCATTATTCAATCCTTTTCGAAATTCTGAAGTTCAAATGAAACCTTTTAAATTTTAAGTTCTTTAATTTCAACTCCTTTCAAAACATTTAATAAGCAAACTCAATATCGCTCACTCTCAAGGCAGACAATAAACATAAATCAATAACAACATCAACAAGGCATGATATGAACCTAAAGCTACCCGGACATAGGAACAGCTAGTAGCTATGTACGGACTCTCGTCACCTCGTGCGTATGTAGCCCCCACCAATAGAAGCACGCAATAATTTAGTTCACCTATGGGGTTAATTCCCTCTTACAAGGTTAGAAAGGAAACTTACCTTGCTCCGAAATTCCATAACTGGCTCCAAGGCCGCTCCGATAATTCAAATTGATGCCCATCGCTCCAAAACTAGCCAATGATTATGCAAACCCATTAATATATACTCAAATATTCAATATAATCCAATTTATAACAATTTCTAACCCCGATCGAAAAGTCGATAAAATCGCCCTCGGGCACACGTGCCCGGATTCCAAATATTTTCGAAGATAATCATTACCCATAACCTTATGAACTCAAATTTATGATTTATTCCCCATGCCATACCTAAATTCGTGGTCAAAATCCAAAATACAAAATTCTAGATTTTCTACCAAAACCCCCCACAATTTCTACAAATTTTCATGTTTAAATTCTTATACAAACCATGTATTTAACTTATAATAAGGGGGGATCACTTACCTTGAGTTGCTTGCTGAAAATCTCCCCTTGAAGCTCTTCAAAATCGCCCAAACAAAAATTTTAAAGAAACCCCACTGCCCAGCGATATTTTCGCATATGCGGCTCTTAGGTCGCTTCTGCACGTCCGCTTCTGCGGAACTCCATCCATACCTGCGGCCCTTGCCACTTCTATGGCTACTGACATCGCACTTGCGCCATCGCAGGTGCGCAAATCCTTCCACTTCTGCGGTTCTCAGTAGCCTTGGCTCCTTCCGCTTCTGTGAGTCATCTCCCGCACCTGCGGGCTCGCACCTGCGACCCTCTTCGCACAAGTGCGGTTACACCAGATTCCCAGCTGCTTTAGCTCTTGCTCAAATTCCAAATTCGATCCGTTAACAACCCGAAATCTACCCGGGGCCCCCGGAACCCCGTCCAATCATACCAACCAGTCCCATAACATAAATGAACTTGCTCGAGACCTCAAATCACATCAAACAACATCGAAATCATGAATCGTAACCCAATTCAAACTTAATGAACTTCGAAACTTCAACTTCTACAATCGATGTCGAAACCTATCAAATCACGTCCGATTGTCCTCAAATTTTGCACACAAGTCACATTTGACATTACAGACCTACTCCATCTTCCGGAATCGAATTCCGACCCCGGTATCAAAAAGTCCACTACCGGTCAAACTTCTCAAAAATCTTCAAATTTCTAGCTTTAGCCAAATGACTCCAAAATGACCTACGAACCTCTGAATCCACTTCTGGATGCGCTCCTAATACCAAAATCACCATACGAAGCTATTCCCAGACTCGGAATTCCAAACGGACATCGATAACATTGAAATGTACTTCAACCCAAATTTATGGAATTCTTCCAAAGTGCTAACTTTCACAATAGGTGCCGAAACGCTCCCGGGGCATCCAAAACCCGATCCATACATACGCCCAAGTCTGAATTCATCATACGAACTTGTTGGAACCTTCAAATCCCGATTCCGAGATCGATTACTCAAAAAATCCCATCTTAGTCAATTCTTCCAACTTAAAGCTTCCGAAATGAGAATTTTCTTTTCAAATCAACTCTGAACTTCCGAAATTTCAATTCCGACCACGCGTACCAGTCATAATACCTGAAGTGAAGTTTCTCATGGCCTCAAACTACTGAACGACGGGCTAGAGCTCAAAATGACCGGTCGAGTCGTTATATTCTCTCCGTCCTCGAATGTGCTAAGAACTGCGTTGGAGTTGTCCGAAATTACTATTTAGCACCTCGTGCACCTACCCGTGCTACCACAACTCAGTTGAGCACACTGGATCGAGTAAATCTGAAGATTCCCTTTTTGTTTAGTCAAATTAGCCTTAGAGCCAAATTCCAACATCCGGAATCTTCTGCCATGCATGTTTCCAACATACGAACGCCGCATCAATCACTACACGATACACCGATACATGATTGCATACCTTTGCTGAATTCACACTATGCATTGCATAACTCACATGACTATAATAACGTCCTCTGATAACAATAACCGAAATTACACGAATCTGATGCTCACAATGCGCCCCATGACATATATAAGTCTTGTTCCAACTCTTGCAATACCGCCACGACGGAAGAGATGTGTAGAAATTCATAACCAACTATAGAGTCAACAAATCATTGAATCTCTCCCTTTGACTAGAATCATCACCCCATTATGAACCAAATAATGGTATTTGCTCTTTAATATACCTTATATAATCCGATCGCACTAATCCCAGATCCAAAATCTCGTCTCACCCAGTATAAGTTGCTCGGGTAATAAGCCACCTCATACACGATCAAAAGTCTCATATGATGTTGCAATGCGCCAATAAGATACAAACTCGAATGTGATACATAAGGAAAACGAATCTCTAGAAGGGACTACTCAACCCACACAACTAATTAGACAACCGAAAAGGTGTTATGAACCTTCCCCAAAAAATGGAAAACAAAACACACGAAAATAGATATAGGGGACTGTAATCAACATCCCATTGTTGAGGCGTGCAACCCGATCCAAACAACATACCCGTGGAGGCGTGCTACCCGATCCACACATAAAATCTACATAAAGAGATACTTACCGAGCTAGAATGCTCATTACTACAAAATACCCAAATATCGGCCACAAGTACGCTAAGTGCATAATACCATCCCTGGGGAGACAGATAGCGCCATACGCTACAAAATGCAAGCACAACTAAGGTGCGATATATGATTTGAATCTTGAGAGCCATCCTGCTCACATAACACCATCGCTATGCGGAATCGCAACACATAAGAAATTTACCATGCCGTTTCACAACTTACACAGCACAATATAGTATTACATAAAATATACGACGGCAAAACGACAACCAACATCCGAATACTCCTCCATAAGGAGCGCTATGCTGAAATGAATACATCCGGCATGATATAGAACCCATATTCATATTCAAATCTATCCACAGACCTCAAGCCGATTCTGATCGCACCGTACTAGGATAATAACCTTTCAAGGATCCATAATAACCCTTTTTCCCATAACACACAAGAACAACCATCATAACTGGAACAAACTTCCATAGTCCACAACCAAATTAACCGAGCGCCCTCCAGGCATAAATTCTCACATGAACAATAGTACCGCAATCTCCATACTTGGTTCCAATCTTCGATCAATCAAGTGACTACATGTCACACTTATACAATCTTCCCGTGGGACGTGCTCCCACGACTTTCCGCACCAGATAACAAGTTTGCACATCTATACCACCGGTCACACTAATGCTGTAAAGCATATCAAGAATCTGCAATAAGTACGCAAAGCCTCTTACACAGGACACTGATCTTAGGTGACGCTGGAGACAATACCAACTTATTATAAATGTCTAAATTCCTTTTCCTGCTCATCCAAGCTCGTGACATCCTTGTCAATACCGAACTGCAACCTCAATCCCTAATCTTTCAAATTTCATGCCGCTCACTGCACCTATCTTACCAATACACGAGGACACAAGAATTGCATCATAGCTCCTAAACCACTATTAGGATACACACTTCACTTTGTTGAAACCTTTCAATTTACTCATT
This sequence comes from Nicotiana otophora, assembly GCA_000715115.1. Lineage (NCBI taxonomy): Eukaryota > Viridiplantae > Streptophyta > Magnoliopsida > Solanales > Solanaceae > Nicotiana > Nicotiana otophora. The sequence goes on from AWOL01S0012476.1 coordinate 95,840, forward strand.
TCAGGAGAATCATTGTAACACATGACTAAATTCTGATAACCGTAGAACACACAAATCCTCAAGTAGTGATCTAAACCATTGTAACCCTTCCGGGATCTGGCTACACATAACAGGCCATAATACTCGAATACATCCAAATACAATCAATTACAGTGGGTGTCAAGCCTCGCACATCCCGCCACAAACCACATGCATAATCTAATCACGCTGGAGGAACTGATCACTGCCACCATCATGCCAATTCAACCATGGCTAACCGATCCGACTTCTTCTAACTTATCCTTAACTTGTCTTAGAAATAATACGAACTCCAGTCAACATATAACAAACTCAATCCGCATTCATCCTGAGTGGCCTTGAATCACAAGACCATGCTGTCTTAAATCACACAAACCATTTCACGTTCTCTTTAAGCGCACAATAGCATCGCCAACTGGTACACCCGTTTTGCAAGGCCCTTTCGCGAATCCGAAGTTACCTCTTCACATTCCTCAAATGCCATATCACAAACCGAAGATAATGTAGAACACTCCAAGCCACCTTTCATAATCCGCTGCAACAGTTGGATACTTATCCATACTACGGACTCGAAATCCTTAGACACCCCCACTTTAACCTTTGAATCCATTAGGACTGTTGTTGAGAGTCACCCATTCCGACATGGTCCCGAATACAATCAACTCCAAGGCTCCGCTAGCATATGAACACTCTCTCAATAAGCATCCAGCTGAATCACTTTCCTTGTACATCACATCTATACGAAACATAAACTTTGAGTCTTCCCAAGTCCTGAATATGAATCGATAAGGCCAAATATAGCACACATTGATCAATTCTCTGCTCGAATTACCCCTGATGTTCCCTTTCCTTAGTCGTAATAACCCATCAATATATCGATAACCAAAAATCTTACAAATAGACGACCATGCAATCCAACTGTAGGCGGTGGGACTCTCCCACTTAGCTTGAAGCTACCATTGCATAACTCTAGAACCCACCAAGATTCTTTCTTCATCGTTGACATGATCTTGCACAATCAACCCACTAAATTCATCAAAACCTTTCTGTTAAACTCTTCATAGCCACTTTGAATCACTATCGACATGCACATATAGACCTCTTCCTGAATAGTCAGTAGAAATTCTTCGCAGAAGCTTCATCAACACTACGCGACCGCTAACCTGCTCACAAGAGATAACCCGCCTGTGGAAACTCCGTGCCAATATCATCCAATGCCGCTGCACTAGGTACAATTACTACGAAATCAGTAACCCATATGCTACTCTGTCACTCTCTCACTTTGGTCAAACCCTCTCCTTTAAGCAACTACCCAATTTCTGCTTCTCACACTTGGCCTTCTAGAAACTTAACCGCGACAAGACACTTCCCACATGTTCTTCCTCATCCTTCGCTGCCCAGTTGTTGCCTTAAATCAAAATCTACCTTTGTAGCACTTGAACTCATCGATCGCTACCGACTTTAACCTTTCTGAAGATCATCTTCCTTGAGCCATCAATACTAGAAGTACCAATTCGATTCCGAAACCGCTACACTCCGTTATTTCTGACAACCGCATCTCAAGCACCATTTCACAGTACCCTGCCCCAAAGGAAAATTGAATAAGGCCATAACATCAGCGAACCTTAACGCATTCAACAAGGACTATGACACCATATCACAGTTTGGGAACTCTACTATGCTCTAAAATACCAAGCCTCGTTACTCCATCAACCCAAATCTAGACATTCATAGGCCAATTGTTTTTCCTCTGCCGGAAATAAGATACTGAATCTCGGAACCATGCACTGAGTAAACCTCCTTCCAATTCATTCACTGCCTCGACACATAGGCAAGCATCCTACCATCATGTCAATACCGTGCGACAACAACTCCTGAGAATCATAGCAACCTGTGCATAGCCTCAAAGCTCCTAGAAGTATAGCTACTGAGCTGAAATGACAGAATATCCTTCCGTAAGGCGACGACGATAGCCCAATCAACTACGCAGGAAGTAACGTCCCGCACCGCATATGTAGTACCATTATAATTCCTCAATTCTCGATTTATAACAAGCGCTTCACGTCGCATAAGATTGAATAGGAAGGAAACAAAGGCATAAGCCTCAAGGAATCAAATCACACGATGAGGAATTAAGAAGGGAAGTGCTCCTAACAGTCCTGTAGCCTCTCGAAGATAAATACAGACGTCTTCGTACTGATCCGCAAGACTCTACTAGACTTGCTCATGACTCGTGAGACCTAAGTGAACCTAGTGCTCTGATACCATGTTGTCACGACCCAAAATTCATAAAGGTCATGATGGCGCTGGACTCCACTGTCAGGCAAGCCAACAATAAATACTTAATTGGGTTCTCATTTTGTTACTTTTGAAATAATATTTTTTCCTTCAATTTAAATTGTAAAAGATAAAGTTTACAAAAACAAATAATAATATCTTTAAAATTTCCAATACAGCAAAACCCATAATCCTCCCAAAATTCGGTGTCACAAGTGCATGAGCATTAACTAGGAATGTAGAATAAAATACAACAACTGTCCGGAATAACAATTGGACAGGAAAAATATAAGTACTCTAAGGGAAACTCTGTTGGTTGCGAATCGTCGTATAGAATGCAGCTCACCTAAGTCCCCGCCATAATCGTGCCTCTGTGCCCACAAGGCCACTAAACATATGTGTACCTACACAAAAATGTGCAGCAAATGTAGCATGAGTACGTACATCAACGCTTACCCAGTAAGTATCCCGCCTAACCTCGAAGAAGTAGTGACGAGGGGTCGACTCGGACACTTGCTATGGGCTATAATTAATATCAGGTACAGTAAGGAAGTGAATAGATATGAAACCGAGTAAATATATAAAATAACATGTATAAAATACATGGCATAATTCCCCTCTTTACAATTTTACTCGAGCTCTCAACTAGCAAGTTCCCTCCGTAACCGGAGCATATATAGAGATGGTGAATTTCATCAAAGAGATGGTCATAATTTAAATCAGGGAAAAACCTCAAATACATCGGCTTCTTGCCAATATTATGCACGATTCCATGAGGATAATATATATATAGGAAATGTCGAGGGTACGGCCCGATCCAACATAAAAGTAAATTGTGCACTGCCGAGGGTCAAACGGCGCGAACCACAGATGCATCTATAAATTTCTCCGCTCGCGAATCATACATGCGACGCGGTCCCCGCTCGCGAATCATACATGCGACGTGGTCAAATATAAATTTAAGAAAAATACCCCGCTTGCAAATCATATATGCGACGCGGTCAAATATAAATTTAAGGAAATACCCCGCTCGCGAATCATACCTGTGACACGGACAAATATAAGTTTAACATTTAAATCATATCTCTTTCTTGATTCTTTTTAAAATAAGGAAAATTCAACTTGAAACTCTTAAGGAAATTACCCCGCTCGTGAAACACATGTGCGACGCGGTTACACATAGATTTCTTAAGCTATTACAACATTACTCAATCCTTTTCGAAATTTCGAAGTTCAAATGAAACCTTTTAAATCTTAAGTTCTTCAATTTCAACTCCTTTCAAAATATTTAATAAGGAAACTCAGTCTCGCTCCCTCTCAAGGCAAACAATAAACATAAATCAACAACAATATCAACAAGGAAGATTGTGAGCCTAAAACTACCCGGACATAGGCATAGCTAGTAGCCACGTACGGACTTTCGTCACCTCGTGCATACGTAGCCTCCACAAATAAAAGCACACAATAATTTAGTTCACCTATGGGGTTAATTCCCTCTTACAAGGTTAGAAAGGAGACTTACCTTGCTCCGAAATTCCATAACCGACTCCAAGGCCGCTCCGACAATTCAAATTGATGCCTGTCGCTCCAAAACTAGACAATGATTATGCAAACCCATTAATATATACTCAAATACTCGATATAATCCAATTTATAACAATTTCTAACCCCAATCGAAAAGTCGATAAAATCACCCTCGGACCCATATGCCCGGATTCTAAATATTTTTGAAGGTAATCATTACACATAACCTTATGAACTCAAATATATCATTTATTCGCCATTCCATACCCAAATTCATGGTCAAAATCCAAAATACCAAATTCTAGGTTTTCTACTAAATTCTCCACAATTTCTACTAATTTCCATGTTTAAATTCTTATATAAACCATGTATTTAACTTATAATAAGGGAGGATCACTTACCTTGAGTTACTTGCTGAAAATCTCCCCTTGCAGATCTTAAACATTTCCCAAAACAAATGAAAATGGGAGAAAAATGGGCCACATCTCGTTTTAAAGAAACGCCACTACCCAGCGACATTTTCGCACCTGCGGCTCTTAGGCCGCTTCTGCGCGTCCGCTTCTGCGGAGCTCCATCCGCACCTGCGGCCCTTGCCGCTTCTGCGGACTGACATCGCACCTGCTCCATTGCAGGTGCGCAAATCCTTCCGCTTCTGCGGTACTCAGCAGCCTTGGCTCCTTCCGCTTCTGCTAGTCATCTCCCGTACCTGCGGGCTCGCACCTGCGGCCCTCTTCACGCAGGTGCGGTTACACCAGATGCCCAGTTGCTTTAGCTCTTCCTCAAATTCCAAATTCAATCTGTTAACCACCCGGAATCCACCCCCCTCCGGGACCCCGTCCAATCATAACAACCAGTCACATAACATAACATGAACTTGCTCGAGACCTCAAATCACATCAAACAATATCAAAATCATGAATCGCACCCCAATTCAAACTTAATAAACTTCGAAACTTCAACTTCTACAATCGATGTCGAAACCTATCACATCACGTCTGATTGTCCTCAAATTTTGTGCACAAGTCACATTTGACATTACGGACCTACTCCAACTTCCGAAATCGGATTCTGACCCCGATATCAAAAATTTCACTTCCGGTCAAACTTTTCAAAAACCTTCAAATTTCTAGCTTTAGCCAAATGACTCCAAAATGACCTACGGACCTCTGAATCCACTTTCGGACGCGCTCCCGATACCAGAATCACCATACGGAGATATTCCCAGACTCGAAATTCCAAACGGACATCGATAACATTAAAATGCACTTCAACCCATATTTATGAAATTCTTCCAAAATGCTAATTTCCACAATAGGTGCTAAAACTCTCCCGGGGCATCCAAAACTCGATTCGGACATACGCCCAAGTCTAAATTCATCATACGAACCTGTTGGAACCTTTAAATCCTGATTCTGAGATCGTTTACTCAAAAAAATCCCACCTTAGTCAATTCTTCCAACTTAAAACTTCCGAAATGAGAATTTTCTTTTCAAATCAACTCTGAACTTCCAAAATTTTAATTCCGACCACGCGTACCAGTCATATTACCTGAAGTGAAGTTGCCCATAGCCTCAAACTGCTGAATGACGTGCTAGAGCTCAAAATGACTGATCGGGTCGTTACAAATGATCTCTCAAAATTCCACAAGACTAAATGAAAAAGTGAGGAAAAAGGCCTAAGTCCCGCAATAAAAGCCCTTACTACTTCCAGCGATTCCGTTTTTGCGGACCTTGGGCCGCACCTACGGCGCCGCTTCTGTGGACAGAGGTCCGATTCTTCGAAAGGCACCAAGACCAGCACTGGGCACACCTGCGGTGTGGAGCCGCACTTGCGATCCCGCTTCTGCGGCTCGCCCATCGCACCTGCGACCTCGCCCACGCTGGCCCCCTCCGCACCTGCGATCCCCCACATCGCAGAAGCGAGTCCGCTTCTGCGGACTCTGATCCCCCTTCCTCTTTCCTCTTCTGCGAGCCAGGCGTCGTACCTACGCTCATGCGGAATTCCCACTGCAGGTGCAAACGCACCAAATGCCAGGCACCAGCAGCCCTTATCAAAATAGGAAACCAAACTCCGCCGACCCTCCGAACCTAGTACGGGGGCCCCGAGGCCCCAACCAAACATACCAACAAGTTTAGAATCATAAAACGAACTCGCTCGCACCCTCGGAAAGAGGAAATCAACATTAAAACTAAGAATCGCGACTCAAAACCAATAGAATCAACTTATGAACTTCAAATTCTTACAACTTACTCCGAATGCGCCGAAACATACGTAAACTACTCGGAATGACTCCAAACTTTACGTGCAAGTCTTAAATCACCATACGGAACTATTCCCAGGCTCAGAAGCCCAAACGGACCTCGATAATACTAAAACCTACTCCAAATCAAATTTAAAGAACTTTTAAACCTTCAATAAGCCAATTTTCAACATTAAGCGCCGAAATGCTCCCGGATCATCCAAACCCCAATCAGAATATACGCCCAAGTCCAAAATCATCATACTAACCTATTGGAACCGTCAAATCCCGGTTTTGAGGTCGTTTACTCAAAATATTGACCAAAGTCAAACTTAGCCTTTTAAAAGTCAAACTAAGGAACCAAGTGTTCCGATTTTAACCTGAACCTTTCCAAATCCCAAACTTACTATCCCCCAAGTCATAAAACAGTAAGAGCACATACGGGGAGTCTTATTTATGGAAACGGAGATCTAGAAAGCAAAACGACAGGACGGTTCGTTACAAAGAAATTTAATTTCTGTAATAAAACTTGAAAATATAAAAAATACAGTCTCAAAAACAACTTCATAACAATAGTTTTACAATTAATCTACATTACTTGTTGTATCCATTGTGCTAGATGTTAGCATGATTCCCCTATATGCCGACTTCAAGAAGGTTCCATCAACTACTACAACTGGCCTACAATGCTCCCAACCCTTGATGGACGTACTAAGTGCAACAAATGCATACAAGAAATAGTTATCTTCAGTCTTTTGCAATTTCACTACCGATCCCGGATAAGTCTTCTCTAGAATATACAAATAACTCAGCAAGCAACTGTAGGAATCAGCAGGATGACCTCTCAAAAATTCCAAAATATTTTCCTTTACTCTCTAAGCTTGCATGTATGTTAAGTTCATACCATGATCCGACAACATATCCGTTTGTATGTCTTTTGGTGTGTATATTATCTTAGGATCCGCATATTTTGGCATCACCATGCTGCCAACTACCATGGCAGTAGATTTGCATTGTATATATGTGTTGTCCATCAAAGAGCTGTGTGCAGGCTGTTGAATGTTTGAACCTTGAACAATGCTGATTCATTTATGTTGGTGGACTTTAAGTGTCACGTACAATTGTCCCCAACACATACGAGGCAGTAGCTACAGTAAAAAATAATTCAAAAAATATTATACAAATTGTAGCTACAGAATACGAGGCTATTTATGCACAACAACTTGTCTTAAATAATATATATACAAAAAAATTACAACTTATACACAATATGAATTTGACAAATAAAATGTTCCTACCTTCTTGCACTAGATCTTTTCACCCTAAATTGAAGCTTATCATGGCAGAATAGTGCTTCATTGCACTGACAATTGTTTGCTTGTCTTGGTAAACTTGGCCTACTTCAATTACATTTGGCGTATATTCTGTTATGATGATACTTTCATATTCCACAATTGCTGGAGATGTTTGTATATCAATCAACTTCACTGTTCCTGATACTTCTCCAATTGTGTTACAGTTGCTTGACAATTGTACCACGTTAGTATTATAATAATCAGATGAACCTGCACTTAATTAAAAGTATAGTAATTCAGACGTCTGTATATTCATGTGTTCAGTATTTGGTAATAAGGTTGGTAATAAGGTTTCAAATATAGTATAGGAACGAAAAAATCCATTTCGAATTAGAGCTCATATTTCAGCCCATGGAAAATGAGTCTAAAATTGGCCCATGTATAAATTGAACACGTAGCCCGAATAACAAAGTATCAAATGGGTGTGGATTTCAACAAAAAGGAATTAACTTAAATAGCCAGTCGAGAACTTAGTATACATGGTAAAAATTTATGAAGTTAGTATATAGGATAAAATAAAATTATAAAATAAGTATACAAGATAAAATAAATATTTTAATTTTAATTATATATTGTGTTAACCGGAGTTTTCAGTAAGCATACCGCGTAGATTATCCTTTAACTTTTGAACCTAAAGTTCTTTGCCCGGGTCAAAAATTAAAGTTGTTTGATGAATATATCTAATAGGAATAACTCTTGAAATACAATAACAACCCAGTATAATCTCATGTGGGGTTTGGGAGGGTAGTGTGTACGCAGACCTTACCCCTACCCTCGGATAGAGAGGCTGTTTCCGATAGACCCTCGGCTCCCTCCCTCCAAGAACTCCCCACCTTGCTCTTGGGGTGAATCGAACTCACAAACTCTTGGTTGAAAGTGAAGGGTGCTCACCACTAGAACAACGCACTCTTGTCCTAGGAATAACTCTTGAAATGATTCTCATTATACAAGCTAAAACTTTAGATATGTATTATAAAAAAAGAAAAAAGATTATTAAAAATCTTACTATTTATTTATTTATATCACCACAATTCATCGCCTATACAGCCCATACAACATCACAACTTTCTTAATCTTCTAAGTATCGTTTATTCGATGAATATATATATCTTTAGGTAAAACACTTAAAAGGAGAATGCAATCACATTACATTGAAGAACAGAAACTGAAAACAATTAAAGTAGGAAAAGCAAGCCAAGCCTAGTGCCTAAGTAGTTCTCTATGGGGAATTTAGTCGAGCAGAAGGTTGGTGTCATAAGCAATGCCAGCCTTCCATTCGTCGGGAAGAACATCGGCGAGCTGCACCAACTTGACCTCCCCAGAGGCAGAGAAGCTGAGTTGAACCCTGAATGTGAGTACTCCTGTTGGTGGATTTGGCATGTCCCATACTGCTCCATATGCCTTTCTCATCCCCCTCCACTCCTTGCAATCAGCCTGCACAAAATCAAGCAGAGTGGAGTTCAACCTTTAAGATTTTTAGTAGTGAACCCCGGTTATCATTAAAAGATTCTTAGGATTGAACATATTATAATATTTATATTTATACACTTTTTCGCCTACCGAATATAAATAATTTCTGGTGCAGACTAAAAAGTATAAGTTCATATCTACTATTTGTTACAATTTTAATAAATTTTATATATAGGTTTTATGTTGGATATCGAATATATTGGTTTAGATCAACCCGATAATGTAAAACTTCATCCGCCCGTGCTAGTGGCCACACAAGACTTCTATAATATAATGTTTTTTTTCCTTTACTGATAAAGTGCTGATGTAACAACTAATTAATAATGTGTCTTGGCGCTGGAAATTTAACCTTACACAGTTGATGAGGAGTTGTTTAATGATTTTAGAATATGTACTTGTTTTGAGTGCCTATTTATTTTTTATGGGAATCTATGAATTGATCACACTAGAAATATTTGATTTTTTAGAGTAATTCATGCAAAATTTGTTACTTTAACGTAACCAAAAAAAAAAGTTTAGTAAATTATTAGGGAATGCACCATAGCATATCATTAATTATTACTTGTACTACCATTAAAGTGGTCTAAAAACAACCAGACACATATATATGTAGGACTTACCTGCCAAACTTCGACAGCTTGAACGTCAAATGCACCACTTAGATAGATTGGGACAATGGCCAAATAGTTAGGAAACCTACTGTTTTCATGAACTTTAATCATAAAATTGTAACCATAGAAACGGCAAGGAATCCTGCGATATTCAACGTCAACAACTCCATAGGCCAACAAATGATTAGCCATTCCTGGACTAGCCATTTCTGAATAGGCACGTACACTTAGTATAAAATCTGTATGGTCTCCTTCACCATAATCTGTCACTACTATTTTTGTGCCCTCGTCTGTACAATGACCTGGTATCTTGCACCTAACCTACAGTTTGTAATTTACAGAAACAAAATTAAATTGAAAGAAGAATATCAACATATATAGGAAATAATGTACAAAAATAATATAGGAAATGAAAATTTTATTTCTTTTTGGGTCGTTTTTAAATCTTTTTATGGTTTTGCGGAACTAGGAGGACGTGAAAATGGTGTTCTGACCACCAGACTACAACTCCTACCTTGACAAGATAGAAATTTATGAGAAAAAAATAAAATTAATTTTCATTTTTTTGTGCTTCTTTCTCTTCCCTAACTTTGGTCATAATTAATTTACCAGAAATTACAAATAAGAATGTAATCATGCATGAACTAATCTTTTGATTTCCAAATTTTAAATAAAAAATTCCACCAAAAATAAAAACTTCCCTTTTCCACCATTTTGATGGTTAAGTGGGTGTCATTTTCATCGCTTTCTAACAGTTCAAAACAGAAAGGATTATGTTTAGTATAGCTACTATAGTATTATATGATTAGCCAATGACTAATCAAAAACAAAGTGCAATTGGATGGTTTTAATTATTTGCGAACGCATATGAAAAAAGACAAGTGGCATAAAAGGATATATAATTAATACCTGGTAGCAAGCACCACAGCCAGTTCCATTTTTGTAGAGCCTAGAAACTCCACTCACTTTCCCATCATAAATTTTCCTCCCATATTCACCAAATCCACATGCTCCACCTGTATTATTTTGTAACAACATTTTGAATTACCTTATAACCTTAATTGTACCATAATATAAGTAAAATGCCGGTTTATAGACATACAATACGAGTTATGGAACTGTGAGCTCTTCTTCTAACTATGAGCAACATGTATTTAACTTCCCATGCTTCTTTTTCATGTATCCCCCGGATTAGTTATTTATCATCTATCCTATTTTTTTAGCTTTATAAATATATGAATATGTTAGTAACATTTTGGTCTAACCCATTCTTAACCTGCCCAAATTCAACCTAAAACACCGGATTGCTTGCGGAGCCAAAAGTTTTGCAAAGGATGTTCAAAGTTTAATATATATCTATTAAAAGTAATTGTTGACTTACATAAAAAGGGTAGTTCGGTGCACAAACTGTTTCGCATTCACACATGATCGGGGAAAGGGTTGCACCCCCAAGGGGTATGATGTAGATAGCTTATCCTAACGTAAGCATTAGTGGTTGCTTCCATTATTCGAACTCGTGACTTATAAGTCACACGAAGACAATTACTTGACCTACATACATAGTATAATTTTTTATATACTCGGTGTAACTTTCTGATGAAGGATGTTCAACTAAACACACTTCACTATATGTGGCTACGCCACCACGTGTGCCACGTCTATCAGTACTTTAAAGGAAAAAAATGCTAGTGCAAATGATAAGAAGAGAATGTTAATAAAGAAATAAAATACATACTAGGGGTTCCATAGCAATCGGGGCTGCCATAATAGGTTGCTCTAGTGTAGAGGGAATTGGCTTCTTCACAATAGCAAATTGCAGGGAAGACCAATGTCACTAGTAGAATAATGCAGTGGTTTTTGAGTGCTACTAAACTCATATCTAATGCTAAAGTTCAAACCTACTAGACAAATATCCACAAGGAATATCAATCAAGATTCTAAGAAGTGGGATGTGAAGTGATGAAATGAAAAAGCTATATATATAGTTGAAGTTTTGAACTATTGGAAGCAGCCAACGAGGCCATTTTTTTGAATTTATGCATTATTCTTTTTCTACATGATTTATTCCACTAAGGAGTAGGGAATTGCAAGTGGAAGATGGGGGTTAAGTACTTAGACTTGATACATTATTTTCTGTAGAAGAAGACATCTGTATTCACTCCAAAAGACCATTTCATCATTCTTTACTCCAAATTAATGGCATGTCATATAGTATGAAAAGTACAAAAGGCATAATTTATATTTTATGCAAATAACAAGGTATATCTAATTAATTATTTCGTACTATAACATTTATTTTCCAATTATTTAACTCATTGTGTAACTTTTAGCTACCACTAGCACCTCCAGTTCTATATATTAGCGACAAGAAGAAATATCTTTACTTGCACTTCTTATAATCTAAACTAATGTGTATATCCACCATCGACATTGGAAGAATTATACTTACGTCTAATTTCATTTTCTGTTTTTGAACTTTTATTTTTTATCCATCTCACATGACAGAAAAACATTTATAATTAGAAGTCATTATTATTAGACAAAATTAAGTTCTATGCATTGATGATTTAAAAAAATATTTACAGGTCACTTAAGTTAAGTATAGGTAAATTTCTAGAATATATAAGCATTAATTGGTATTAACATATTTTCTATTTTTCTTATGATTATTGTGGTGATACTAATATTTACTAATATTGTCTCCCTTTGCTTTGCATCTTTCTTCTGGATTTCATGGTGTTCCTATTTATCCTATGATTGTTGTTGTGATACTAATATTGTTTCCTTATTGTTTTCTTTTTGTCATTTTGTCTTTTTATTTTTTTTGAGCCGAGGGTCTTTCGAAAACAGCCTCTCTACTCCTTCGGGGTAGGGGTAAGGTCTGCGTACACACTACCCTCCCCAGACCTCATTAGTGAAATTTTACTGGGCTGTTGTTGTTGTTGTAATTGGTATTAACATATAATTAGAATAAAGTGATAATAAAAAAAAAATATACACTATCAATGTATATATATAATGTAGATCCCTGTTGAATACTACTATATTGAATTGATTGGTTAAGCTAGTGCAGAGGAAAGTATAGGTGGCCAATATCCAGACTGCTTTCTTCCTCTTTATCCTCCTATGTGTCTTAGAATTCGTAGTGTGGCGGCTAAGGAATAAAATCATGAAAAGAAAAAATGGAAGAAAAGTATTACTGGACTTTGTAATAAGATAATATCTCATTGTTTAGTACCATCATAACCCTTGATTATGTCATAATTTACATTATGAAAAACGTAATCATGACGATTGCCCACGAAATCCTATCCTTCCCAATTCAGTTTGTTTAAAAATTTTACATGCCAAATTAACTTGAACCAATAGACATTTGGCTCAAAGCCACATTACTTTACAAAATTTGTGCAACTCATTCAACTAAATCCAAATGGTATATATATTTGCGTAGAACTTAAGGTGAAAACAGATAATGAGATTGCAGGTGTGAATAATACGAATATTAAACCATTAAGGTAATGGGTGAAGCAGCCCATAGCAATTATAAACAATTTTAGGAGATTGTTGCATAATATTTGCAACGCCCCAGCATATTAGTGATATTATCTCCTTTGGACCTAGCCCCGCATGGCTTTAAAACGCGTCACTAGAGTCTAAGGCCTATCGACTTATATACCCAGCATCTCTCCCGTGTTTTGTCGATGTGGGATTCATTCACCTAGCTGGGTGTTTTTCCTGTATTTTGTCGACGTGGGATTCCCTTAGGGCCTCAAGGTCCTTGCTGAGGTTTGCCTCACCACCATTCAAGGTTGCACGCGGAGTGACTTTGATACTATATGGCAGTTCAGCCCTCTAGTGATATTGTCCGCTTTGGGTCTAGGCCCGCAAGGCTTTAAAACGTGCCACTAGAGTACGAGGCCTATTTACTTGTATAACCAACATATTTTCTGTATTTTGTCGATGTGGGATTTGCCTAAGGTATCACAATATTATATATCTCTAACAAGGTGATATGAAATAGCGAAAGATGGGATATAATAAAAAAGAATATCTATATGTACGTGATACAGATAATTTAAGAATATGTTCATGTTAATATGTTTACTTAAAACCCTATGCTTTTTAGGAGTCTCTTAACCTTATCAAAGAAATTTATGCCAAAAAATACAGGTAATCGACTTCTTCGACTTGTTTAGAATTTAATCATTGTTGTTGGTGTTGCAGTTGTTCTAACAAGGGGATATGAACTTGCTTACTAGGCAATATGGATTAAGTTGCCAGGTCAGGTTTATGAGCAATTGGGATACTAAACTAATTGTAAGAACCCCAATGTTTGGTTCAAACGCACTAAGAAGCTGTCAAATAAAGTAAATGCTCTACTCATATGTATCTAGTAAGAATACGTACAACTTGATTAAAAAGCACAAAACCAGACTCAAAATCTGGGGGAAAAGCACTCAGCTTCTTATTTATTTCGTTAACTTTTGCTTGGCTACTTGGAAGAAATGGTAGGGTGACTTCCAATATTTGTCATCCACTTGGAGTTATCAAAAGCATTATTATTTGATTGTATTCCTCTAATCAAGAGGTTGTGAGTTCGAGTCACCCCAAGAGCAAGGTGGGGAGTTCTTGGAGGGAAGGATGCCGAGGGTCATTTGGAAACAGTCTCTCTACCCCAAGGTAGAGGTAAGGTCTGCGTACACACTACCCTCCCCAGACCCCACTAGTGGGATTATACTGGGTTGTTGTTGTTGTTGTGTTCCTCTAATCAATAGCACTTTGAGTTGTACACTGATTACTTTTATTAGAGATTACCATGCAATAAAGTGACGATATAAGGAGTATGTTTAACTGATTAAAAGTAATTGATGAGCAATTGAGCATCAAGTGATAATAATTATAAATAATTATTTACATGTTTGAAGATTTTTTATTTTTTTTGTTAAAGTGAATGAAATGAACTTAGGATTTTTAAAGTATCTATACATGAAAAAGAACGAACAACGAAAGTTGAATGAAAGAATTAAGGACTTTGTTCTGTAAGGTATTTTGGAATTTGAAAAAATGTTAGGAATAAAATAATAGAAATCTTGATCAAACCAAAAGTGTTTTTAACTAGTATAAGTGGCTAGTGACAAACTAGTGATATTTGACTAACTTTAGCTTATAAATACTTACTTGCAAATATTTTTATGTTAGATAAGCCAAAAAGTGGATTGACCAACTTATAAACCTGTCCAAACATCATTTAAGATGCATGTTGTCTAAATGACACTTTACACATTGATGCAATGGGCACCAACATTTTTTCTATTAGGTACTTTCAGAAGTTGAAGACTCCAACATGTCACTATACAAATCTCAATTTCAAGTTTAAAGTTGTTATCAGTCGTGATTCAAAATCTCAGTGCAAATAACTTAAATAGAAAGATAGTTCCATACTACATTGCTTATCAATAGTTTAGAAATAATAAGAACAAAATTTATTTTAATTTACATCTGGGTCGATTTAGTTTTATTCAAGTCGGAACCAAATAAATATAAAAGTTTTAAGCTTCAAACAAACTCCACTCATCTTCAAGACTATCAGATTAAGGAATTAATTAACCAATCCCACCCAAAGAAACTCTATAAAGTTCCAGTACACAAAGCATCCCACATTCATGCAAGGTACGGAGAAGGGTCGCACACTAAGGGGTGTGATGTAGACAGTCTACCCTAATGCAAGCATTAGTGGCTACTTGCACAGCTCGAACCGGTCACAGGGAGACAACTTAACCAAGTTGGTAAACATAGTCTGCAAAATTCTAGCAAGAACCTGGTATTGCCCATCTTCCCAAGTGAGCTTTTATAATGCAAGTCAAGGCATGTTAACCACCAAGTTACCGACCCTCTCAAATTCACATAAAAATCAAAGTAAGGAGCATAATAAATTTGCAACTCAAATCCCCTGTACTTTGGCACCATATATGAGAAGATGAAAGAGAAAAAAAAAAAAAAGATCAAGAAGCTGACAGTAAGCACCAAGAGCAAACACAGTACCGAATTCTTGGACAGTGACCCTAATGGGCTTGAACTGGTAAGCAAAATTCGACTTTCCATGGATGGGTCCAATCCACTATGAAAAATTATGTAAACACTTGTAAAGCTTAGAGAAATCAGTTATAAAAGTTCAAATTCAAGCTGTCACTCTTTAATATCTGCTTCATACACTTGTCTTATTAGGATAAATGGAGAAGGTCAGCTATTATGAGCTTAGAAACTTAAACAGGAAAAAGTCAGAGAGAAAAGTTATAATGAAGCTACTAATCAACCAGCAAAAAGGTAACAATCAAAAGTTGTTGTTGCTGCGAGTTGTAAAGCAAAATCCCCACCAAGTTAAAACTAGAAATTTCCTCTCTCCAGATGTCTCTCTTTCCAAGTTTTGCACCAGGAAAAGATACAATTATTGAAATGGTGGAGCGCCAACGAAAAGAACTAGCAATTTCAGTTCTAGAATACGTAGTTGGCCATGTAGTGTGTACCATTCAGTTAAATTAAATATGGGAATCATCAACATTAAGTAAATGGTGGAGATGAATGAAGACTTGTGCAGATGCAAACATCTGTCTGATTGAGGAATATGATGGATTGATGGAAAGTCCAGATGGAAGGTCTCAATTTATCTGCCAACAAAACCTTCGCTAGTCATTGTTACAAAAGAAAGATGGACTAAATGAAGTAATTGATACTTCAGCATTCAACAATGAAACATCAGTCTCATTGTTTTGCCTTTCTGAGGTCTCCACTTAAAAGTTAGTGTACAGAGACTTGCAGTTGAAATATCATACTGAAATGTTGGAACATCTAAGAACTAAACTGTCTAAATAGTTGCAATCTTTACACGCGTTCTATAAGCTATTCCGCTGAGCTAACACAGAATGCAGAATCTAAGTGACTAAGATCCGTATAAAACAATTACAATAGCTGTCACAATTGGGGACCTCACACAAAGTTCGAGGAAATCTGTGGATAAAAGGAAGTGCTCACAACTAGAAATAGCCTTGTTGATGAATTGCCGGTGAAAGGTAGGTGCCAAATGTAATCCTGAACCTAGAAATCAATTATCAGGTTTGAGATTGCTTACTTTGCGAAGCAAAATAATATTAGTTAGTGAATTCTTACCTCAATCCTGTGGTTTCATGGCTGATGGGACTTCTGACTACTTTTAGATAAGTTGCGCCTTCTTTAGATCAGATATAACTCCTCTATCTTCTCTTCCCCTCTCATTGTATAGAACCTTTAGACATTTAAGTTAAAATGTAAACTGCAGGTCCTTTCATATCCGGAAGCAAGTAAAAACAAAAATTGATAGTTATTTCATGGATATACCTTATCAATAATTCCATATTCTACTGCTTCACTAGGACTAAAGTACTTCGGACGTCTTATGTCTGCTTCAATCTCCTCAGGTGATTTTCCAATATGCTTTGAATACAATTTCACCTTAAAAATAAATGTGTACAGTTAGAAAAATAGGCTAATTAATACAGTGCTCATCTTTGATCCTGCAGAAATGTGTATCACAAAACAACAACAACAACCACCCAGTGAAATCTCACAAGTGGGGTCTGGGGAGGGTAGTGTGTACGCAGACCTTACCCCTACTCCGGATGAGTAGAGAGGCTGTTTCCGATAGACCCTCGGCACAATAAGATGAAAATGAGACAGTGTAGCAGTAACAGCAAAGGATATCACAAAACAGAAAACAGAAATCCTTAAAAAGTGCAAAGTTGTCCCTTGAACTTTTGTCACACGCAAGCATTAGCTTAACAGAAATTTTAAAGATTACCAATTCCGCTTTGACATTCTTTACTTCTTTCCTCATGAGCTCGACATCTGTTGCTTGACCCTGAAACCGAGCAATTGGCTGCAAAGGTATATATGCATTAGCAATTCCATCTTTAATATCAGTCATGATTATGTGTTTGTAAGATTGCATTTTTTTAGCGGAACTCAGGGACAGGTCATAGTCTTATAGAGAATATTTTAGACGACATAATCAAGGAATGGGAAGAAAACAGGGAGAAAGGAAGACAGAAACACAAAAGGTCTCCAAATGACCTGCTTAATCATAATTGTAGATGAGGGCAATGCAGCACGATTTCCTTTTGCACCAGCTGCTAAAAGCAAGGCAGCTTCTCCCCATGCATTTCCAACACAGAGAGTAAATATAGGTGGCTTGACATATCTGCAGCAAAAAGTAAAGGTGTCTGTTGCAGATTGCTACAAGAAACAAAGGAGTCCCAGAAGAATAATGCTTTCATTAAGTTCCTCAAGTGTAGCGGAAGCAAGGGCATGAGAGCAGAAATTTCAGAAGATGTTGATGTTGAGGGTACCTATAAATAATATGCATACAGAAATTTTTATGTCGGCCATTTTTGCAGTTAAAAACGTGCTTTAATTTTCACACATTACTTGTTAAACTGCTAATAAAAAACTATACAAACTGTTGAATTGTGTGAACCACTGCATCTATAAGCTTAATGTGTTAGAGATTGGACACTTTAATTATTTTAGGCCCGACATGCCCCCTCACACGTAGCATGATTCTTTTTCTTAGGTTAAGCGTGTGAAAATATTTTTTAGATGGGTGGCGAGACTCATACCAAGGACCATTGCTTGCTTTAATACTAGGTGGTGAGACTCAAACCAAGGACCATTGCTTGCTTTAATACTACGTTGAACTGTGTGAACCACCTCATCTACATAATTTAACTGTTACAGAGCAGACAATTTTATTAATTTATTTCAGATCCTTAATACAAACTTTAGCTGAATAAAAAAGATTTCAAGAATGGCTATAAATTATAAGCTCGGATAACGAATAGTTTAGTATGAAAAAGAAGAGTCTAAAGTTACATTTTGGTACAAGCAAGGAGCACTGTCTTGCAAATTGTGAGAGCTGCAAAATAGGAAACACAGACAGGCAATTGCTCATTTCGACTGGAGACCTACGTTTTCTATTGCAATACACTGTAAAATACTACACGACTTGGGTTTAAACCACCCACCCTCTTCTTTCTGAAAATCCAAACTTTGATAAGCTAAAATATGATGCACACCTCTTACCTTGTACAAATCATCCGGTATTTAATCCTACATATTCAGTTGCCAAAATAACTTGACAGTGCATTCTCTAGTTGCTTCTTGCCATGTGATTATAACGAAAACTAGAATATGGAAAGAGTGCAAGCACAATGGCTTCAGTCCTCTGTACAATATACATTTTTTATAAGCTGTCCCGAATATGCTTCTGAGTGAAGATCCTTCGGAGCAAATATACAGAACCATACTTATCAGCAGATCAGCCTATCACAGCTTTCTCATTTTGTGGTGCACCTTTATCACATCAATTTATGACTTGAGAGAAGCTAACCAAGGTCAAACACTTTCACATCTTTTTTTCTTTTTTTCCCCTGGTAAAGATATATTAAGAATGGCAAGTCCAAAATAACCACCAGACAAATCTCAAGAATCCATTCTAAATCTATCTTGTTGAAGAACCAAAAGCCTATCTACACAAAAATCTTACCGTTCAGGTCTTTTATCACAGAATCACTACCAGAAAAACAAATTAGTAAAAAAAAAACATAAAACAACACTAAAGAGACATCTTCAAATATGACTCGAATGAGCAAAATGGATAGAGAAGCAATATGTAACCTCATAACATCATATATGGCAAAAGCCTCTGTCTCATAACCCAACTTCTCACCACCCTGTAAAATAGAAAATTATCTGAAAGTAAGTATGATAAAAACATGTTCGAATTATACGTAATCAAAAGTAAATAGGGTTCAAATTAAGTCTAGTAGAAACTCAAACTGAGCTTACAACAGCTATATATTTAGAATCTCATAGAACTGCCTGTATAGTGCATTTCTGAAACTAGAAATGCAGCAAGAGTGGCTTTCACAATCAATTGTCAATATCACACTCACTTTCCTTCAAGTTGGAAGAATATAAGGGTCAAATTGGTAAAACAAAAGGGTCTTAGTTGTTTCTAACATGATCCTAACATAGATCAAGCACAGTGCCTGAAGCAATAAATTATAACCAGTTTGAGTTTATCCTCTAGCAAGCAATACCTACAGAAGAACCGCAGATTAGCAACTATTAAATGGAAGAAAACCCCTCTCTATTTGATACATTGATACCAAACTCCAACTTCTTGTATAAAGCTATCTCGTTGGAAAATTAGTGAAGCGAAAATTTCAATACAACCAGCTGCGTTTGACCGGAAAATCAAGGATATAAGATAATGAAAAATACAAGGCAAAATGAAAAGAAAGCAACCAGTTTTTACCTTGGTTGTGCCAGTAGAATTCACATAAAGATAGATTGGCTTTTCCTCATCCTCATACTGAAGGTAAAGAAATTCAGCTAGTATCAATTCCGTCACTGATGGAACTAGAGACATGCCCAAGTAAACGATTCGATTCTTATACAAGTAAGATGCTAAATCTGGAGGAGGTTGCTCCCATGCACTTCCCCTTGAGAAAGGAATAACCTGTTACCAAAAATGTGCACATGTTCAGAGCACTAAAGTCCCAGTACAAAATACCAATACTACTTTCTGTTAAAAATTCCATCACATTAATGAGGAAAAATAGGTACATACAAAAGTGTTCTTTTTTTCTTTTTGACCTGTAGGTATCATTCAAACGTTTGTGATTTTAATGCATCAGCTGATAACAATTGAAATAATACTTCCTCCGAGGCTGCTGCCTCCACTAATTTCTATTATAGTGACCCAAAATCTTCAAGTCAATCGAGAAAATATCATCAGCGGTTAATATAAATAAGCCTTTTTCTCCCATGTCACCAGACAATCCATCTAACAATATTTACAGTGGATAAGAAACATAGAACCCAATGAATTGCAGATCACTTTCCCAAGGCATATCAAACCAGTTTGAACAGAGTTCCTAATTTAACAATTGTAGCCACATAAACTGTTCCACGTTCTATTTGCTTTATCGCAGTCCTATCTATTTTTTTCTTGTACCTCTGCTATCATCAAACTCTTCAATAAGGTCTTTTGTTCAGGCCACACAGCGACTTAAAACTCTAATGCAGCCAAAAATAAAATTCTTCAGATCAAATGGATTAGCCCTGACCATGTTAATCTTTTTTTTCTTCTATTTTTTTGATGAAAAGGTAGGAAGTTTATTAAATAGTACCAAGTACTGAAAATAGAGCATCCTTCTATAGATTGAAGAACTGCATAAGATGTAAAAGTGAGTCCAAATAACAATACTCTTCTTACTCCACACATAAAATCAAACATTTCTATAACAGTCTCGTTTGTACCGACATTTTTGGTTGCTATAGCGAAGTGTTGTTATAGAGAACATATATTATAACATAACATGAAAAATTGGTTCCAAGGAAAACTTGTCCGTTATAGTGAAGTTTTGTTATAGAGGATGACTGTTATAGAGAGGTTTGATTGTCCCGGCTTTTTAAACATCCGGCCTATAGAATGGAAATATCGTCCCTCCTATCACAAAAGCACCTATTATTTCTCTCCATCCTAGCATTCCAGATGTGTAATTAGGAACAGCATTCCACAACTGTCCACTGCCATTGGAAAAGATCTGTTTATACCAGCTGCTTAGAGCGAGCTTGATACTTCCTGGCATGACCCATTTGGTCCGTGTTTCCTGACAATTTCAATCTTCAAACTACCTAAAGGTAGATAAAGCTGCTGAACCTTAATTGCAAAGTTTGGAGTTTAGTTTGGCAATAACAGTTACCGGTTGGAAGTATTGTCAGACAACAATTGGATGTTTTCTAAATGTTTCCCATTGCCTATCATCTTCTACACCAGATTTGCAATAACTTCTGAGAATCCCTTTTTATCAAAAGAGAATCATGTGCTTGACTACATATGGACAATGGCACAATATAGCTTTGGAGCATAAACACTCATCCATGATATCCAGAGACCAAATCTCTCAAAAGAAAGCACTGATTATTAATTTCTTCCTTTTTTATATGGACTTCAATTTAATTTAAACAATTAAACTCCTTCACCATAAACCATAAAGCTCTTCGACATATTCTTGGGTGTTTACAGTTTTGTTTGAGGAGTTTAGTATCTAAATTCAATTATTCAACCCATCCTATGTATTTCAAAAAAAAAAAAAAATCTTACCAGAAAACAAAGAGGCGTAACTCGTCATCCGGTATGACGGTTTCATTTTCCTAGTTGACTAACTCATGTTTTGGATGCTTTGACATATGCAAGAGAGATCTTAACTTTTATATGCTTGTAAAGTTAGCTTAGTAATCCATTTTCTTAGAATGTTTAGTTTAGTTTACTTTTTGGATGTCTTAAAATGGTTCGGATCTTTGAATATTTCTACACATATTCTCATTATCCACTTTACGAAACATTTTTGTGCTACTACGATAATTCTGACACACAAACCAAATCGCTGAATTACCATAGTTTTGTGCTGGCAGTTTCTACAAAACCAAACCAAACAATAAACTGCCAAACTGCTAAGTCCCAACATTTTAAAGGCTATCATATCCAAACAACTAAGGCAGATGAACTTTGAGTTTCTAAATTGTTCTTCTTTTTTTTTCTATAAAGATAGTGCTTGTCAGCTAGTGGTCACCTTGACTATCCCACTGGGTATGTACTACCTCCCCCAGCACAACTGCATCGGAACCAGGTAACTATACCCACCAAGGCTTAGGTGGATGGAAAGAAATCATCTACATTTTTAGTTTATTTTTTGGGACCGCTGTTGAGATTTAAACCCTGTCTCCTGTGGTTTTCATCCTAAGGACTCGTCGAGCTATCGCTGTAGCACCCCCGAGGGAGGACAACACTTATTAATAAAACTAATTTAATACTTAACAAATTTACTAACAATCACAATATGTCAATACTAATTAACAAACTCCTCAATTCTGCCCATATATCATTACTCAACCCCTCCCTACAATGTTTTTTTATGACATCTGGTGTCCGGGCCAGCTTGGCGCACCTCAACTATTCTGCCGGCTACCTACTAACTTCCACTAGCACAACCCCTCCATACTATGTTGCATCAACCAATGTGTGATTACCACATTTTACTAGCATATAAGTTCCACCACGATAATTCATGGACCTACCCATCATTGCAGAGCTTCACCGGAGCAACACGCCATGTTAAAATTATCATCATTAAGTATTTTCCTTGTTTGTTCAGATTAAAAAATATGCCAATAGAAACAAAAGATTGAAAAAAATTCCATTTCCTTTCAGATTGTACGTCTCAACCGCTCCTTTTAAATTTACCAATCAGTAAAAAACACCAAATTGGAAGCCAAAGCCGGTACTTACCATAGTGACAACGCCACGTTTGGGGCGAGAGCTAGAGGAAGAAGGTCGAAGAGAATCGGGTCGAATTCTATGACCCGAGAAGTCTGCGAGTACACTACCGCCGACAAATGGGGAGATAAAGCTCGTCGATAGAGAAGATTTCGGAGACGGCGAAAAACTCAGAGTCCGTTTGGGAGCTGACAAACGGCAGCTCGCTGGTGATGATATCCGGACTCCCGTCGCCGGTGAAAATTGGGAAGCGATAGTCACAGCTTCCATTGTGTTTGGAACTCAAAGAGAGTGAAGAGTGAAGGATTGGATTAGAGTCTGGGGTTTGAATTGATGCAGACTCGGAGTAACCCGACTCGTATTAGACTCCGGGCCATACCACTTTGGGCTGATCCAATTCTCAAACAATTATGTATTGTATTTGCGCAGAAATGACGTGGTATAACCACTTTTTATCATGATATTTAGTTTTTATCCAATATTTTTAATGTTGAGCAAAAATAGCTATTAATCTATTAAAATTAATACAAAAAGACGCTTTTACCCTTTCTTTATGAGTGTTGTGTAAATATTAAGGGGTCGTTTGATTGCCGGTTAGAGTTATGCACGTATTAGTTATGTATGTATTAGTTATGCATGTATTAGTTATGCATATATTAGTTATGTATGTATTAGTTATGCAGGAACAAGTAATGCAGGGATTAGTTATGCATGTATTAGTTATGCAGGGATAAGTTATGCAAGGTTGAGCAATGTTGGGATTAGTTATGCATGGATTAGTTATGTGGGGATTATGTTAAGAGAAGTGGAAGTATTAAACTACAGTTAGTTTAGGTGGTTAAGAGTAGAGTTAGCTAATGTTATTAGTTAAACTGTTAGAAAGGTTGTTAGGAGGTTAGTAACGAATTTGTAGTATAAATACATTGTAGATACTACAATGTAAAGCAAGAGCTCATTTCCTTTCTCCCTCAATAAAATAGTAACTCTGTTTCTCTGAGTTCTCTCTTAGATTATTCTCCAAGTCGATCTTCCAGCTTAGAGCTTCCATAGCCATGGAAGTTAACATGGTATCAGAGCTCGTGATGACGATCTCAGTCTAATTCCTCGCTCAATTATGTGTATATGTGTTACTGCGGTTCAGTCAAGCTATACTGAATTGTCTGAAAATAACAACACCTCTGAGCTAGGGTTTGCGATTTAATCAATTAGAAACCTTCATCAATGGCGATTGGAGACGAAACAAACGAAAGTACATCGAGACATGTGAATGCATCAGTAGCACATGTTGTTTTCCCATAATTGATCATAATCATCCTCTTTTTCTTCAACCGACTAATACACCAAGTAGCTCACTCATTTCTCTTCAGCTAACTGGCTCAGATAACTATGATTTGTGGAGTCGATCTATGAGAATAGGTATATTAGGTAAAAGTAAACTAGGTTTTGTAGATGGTCGATACCTAAAATCTAAGTTTGAACCTGAATTCCACGAGCAATGGGAAAAGGTAAATGTTGTAGTGCTCTCTTGGATTATGAATGATGTGCGCCCAGGGCTATTGAGTAGTGTCGTGTATGCTTCTAATACTCATAAGATGTGGGAAGATCTGAAGGAGAGGTTCGATAAGGTAAATGGATCTAGGGTTCTATACCTGTATAGAGAGATTCATACACTAACACAAGGAACAATGAATGTGGCCCATTACTTCTCTAAACTAAGGGGCATATGGGATGAGTTTGATGTCCTCATGCCCTGTCCTGGTTGTCCATGCCCAGAATCAAAGAAATATGCTGAGCATTTTGAGTATCATAGATTACTCCAGTTTCTGATGGGACTGAATGATGCTTACTCTCAAGCTCGAAGCCAAATCATGATGATGTCACCAGTGCCTAGTATTAACAAGGCCTATTCTCTTCTTATGGATGTGGAAATTCAAAGAAATCTGGCCAATTTCACTCAAATGATGCAAGTAGCAGAAGTTGCTGACAGCACTGCTCTGTATAGCAACAAAAATTCAACTACTGGTAATGGACAATTTAGAGCTCAGAAGAAGACAGTGGTTTGTGAGTTTTGCAACTACAAAGGACACACCAAGGAAAACTGTTTCAAGCTAATAGGATACCCTCAAGACTTCAAGTCTAACTTTAAAACAAAGAAGAAAGGGGGAAACTCTGGAGCATATGCCAATCATGTCAACACTGCTCCTAACTACAATCCTACTATGCAAAAAACTCAGATGCAGATGCAGTTTGGAGGTTTACAGGCAGAGGAGAAGGAATAACAGGTGGGCTGCAGCAAATGCAAGTGCCTTCATCAACTGGATTTCAGCATTTGCTGAGATGTTTTCACCAATTGGATTTCAGACTCAACAACAAGCACCAACTCCTTTCTTTACTTAGGAACAAATATCAACAGATAGTTCAACTGCTTAATAAGGGGGTAGATGAAGGCCCTTCTGTCAGAGCTGCAACTGTAGGTAAAATGATAGCTCTATTATCCAATCTTGTTAATAACAATTGGATAATAGATTCCGGAGCTTCAAATCATATGACATCCACACTAGAGATGTTAAATTCTTGTTAGTCAACTCCACTTCAAAAGGTAAGTAAGGTTCACTTGCCTATAGGAAATGTTATCTCTATTTCACATATAGGAAAAGCAAGTGTGTTTAACTATCAGGATATCAGTAATGTGATGTACATACCAGAGTTTAAATACAACCTGTTGTCTGTGTCTAAACTGACCAAGGAGTTGTAGTGTCTTGTGACATTTTTTCCTGACTTCTGTATCTTTCAGGATCTTTACAGTGCTCAGGTGAAAGGGATTGGTAAGGAGGATTAGGGATTGTACCTATTACAAGGCAAGTCATTAATAAGTGGTATACTGAAACATGATCCAGCTCAACTAAGGAATAAAACTCCTCAACAAGTATCTGATGTGAAGTGTGTACATAAAACTACTATGTATGGGAATAAGTTTGGTTGTGTGGCTAATGAATATTCTAATTCTAGTGTAATCTGGCATAGAAGTCTAGGTCATGTACCTCTAGATGTGATCAAGAAGTACACATCACTGAGTAACTTGAAAGATAATCACACTCACTGCACAGTATGTCCTTTAACCAAGCAAACAAAGTTACCTTACAAACTGAGCACAACTACTTCTAATATTGTTTTTGAACTGTTGCATTGTGATGTATGAGGGCCCTATAGGGTACCAACATATGACAGTAAAAGGTTCTTTGTTACTATTGTGGATGACTTCTCTAGGTTTACCTGGATTTCTTACTTGTCTCTAAGTCAGATACAGTGGTTGTTCTGAAAGATTTCCTAACAAAGGTGAAGAATGTGTTCTCTGCATCAGTTAAGACTCTTAGAACTGATAATGGTAGTGAATTCTTCAATCATGAAGTCCACAATCTCTTGTCATCGGTGGGAATTATTCATCAAAGTATATGCACTTATACACCTTAACAAAATAGAGTTGCTGAGAGGAGACACAGGACAATTTTAGAGATGGCCAGAGCTTTGAGATTTCAGGCTGCTATTCCTTTGAAATTCCGGGGAAAGTGTGTGTCTACTGCTGTTTATTTGATCAACAGACTTCCCTCAAGAGTCATTGGTGGAAAATCACCTTTTGAGATGCTTTATTTGCATGCTCCATCCCTCCCACACCTCAGAGTATTTGGTTATTTGTGCTATATAACCTCACCTAAGGAATTGGACAAGTTTGCCCCAAGAGCAGTACCTGGAGCTTTTCTGGGTTATTCTTCAACTCAGAAGGGCTACAAGGTCTATAATCTTTACTTAAAATCCTTTATTGTGAGTAGAAATGTGGTATTTCAAGAACACATTTTTCCCTTTAAACATCTACAAACCACTGGCACTCCCATGTTTCCTGTTCTAGACTTTCTTCATTCTACCACAGAAAAACAGCCTTTGCCTGAGCCTTATGATACACCTTTATCTCCCGATCCATCTCAGAGTCCAACTATGGACACATTCCCAACTGCCTCTCCACATGCTCAACATCATTCAGAGGAACCTGCTTCTTCAGGTTACTCTCCTTTTGCTATTGAGCCTTGTGTTCCAGAGTCTTCACAGGCTTCTGCTATGAACCTTAGAAGGTCATCAAGACCTATCAAACCACCCTTGTGGCTACAAGATTACGTGACATAACCCGTCATCTCTCATACCTGTAAATACCTTATTTCCTCATGTGTGTCTTATGACACTCTCAAATCAGCTCATATACATACTCTTCTCTTACATAACCAAAATCCTTCAAAGAAGCAGCCACAAACACCAAGCAGACCGAAGCTATGAAACTTGAAATAGCTGCTCTAGAAGACAACTACACATTGAGTATTGTGGACCTTCCTGCAGGCAAAACACCTATTAGGTGCAAATGAATTTTCAAGATAAAGTTTAAAGCTTCGGAGGAAGTTAAGAGGTACAAGGCCAGACTGGTAACCAAAGGCTACATCCAGAAAGAGGGACTTGACTATACTGAAAAATTTTCTCATGTTGCCAATATGGTAACAGTCAGGACAATCATTGCATTAGCAGCAGCTAAATAGTGGGTCATCTACTAGATGGATGTGCACAATGCCTTTCTTAATGGTGATATTCTAAAAGAAGTGTATATGCAGATTCCTGATAGGTTTGCTAGACAAGGGGAGTCTCACAAGGTCTGCAAACTACACAAGGCCAAGTATGGGCTCAAACAAGCCCCAAGGCAATGGAACAAGAAACTAACTGAGTGTCACGACCCGAAATTTTCCACCGACAAGACCGTGATGGCGCCTAATATTCCACTTGCTAGGCAAGCCAACGTTATAGAATCATTAAACTAATTCCTTATTTTCATTCAGTAATTAACAATAATTAACTAAGATGAAATATAAGAGGTGCGAAATTTTATAAAACTTTATTAATTACTACCACCCGGATTCAGAGTCACAATTCACGAGCATTATAGAATTTACTACAAGTAATAGTCTGAAAGAAATACAACTGTCTGAATGAAAGAAACAGTAGAATAGAAAATATAGACGAGGACTTCAAGGTCTGTGAACCCCGACAGATCTACCTTGAGTCTCCAGACAGCGGACCAATATCAAAAATCTCGATCAACCCGAGCCGGTATCAAAATCTGCACAGAAAGTGCAGAGTGCAGCATCAGTACAACTGACCCCATGTACTAGTAAGTGTCGGGCCTAACCTCGGCGAAGTAGTGACGAGGTTAGGATAAGACACCCACATATAACCTAAACAGTATAATCATGCTAGTGGTAACAAAAGTAAATAAAGGAATAACGCAGAAATAATAGGAAGGGGACATATAGTGAGGGAATACAATATAAAGAGTGAGAATAATGAAAAGACAGAATTAAACCGAAAATCCTTAAACAAATGGAGCAAATAAAAATAGCAAAGGAAAATTGCACGGCATCACCCTTCGTGCTTTTACTCTCAACCTTACCAAATAAATAAATAGAACGGCATGGCATCACCCTTCGTGCATTAAACCTCTCATAATATACACGGCATCACCCTTCGTGCTTTACACTCTTCCTCACAATATTAATAATGCATGCACGGCATCACCCTTCGTGCTTTACACTCCTCCTCACAAATCACAGAATCAATAATAACAGATAGATATAAGTATCACAAAGAAACCAGTATTTTACCCATAATCAATAGCACAATGTAACCTCAACCTTGAATCAATATTCCAAAGTTACCAAATCTCAGTGAAACCAGATATAAGTCACCCAACATTTCAAATAACCCGCTAAGCATGGATAGTAGAACTTAAGGCTACAAAATAGACAATAATAGAATTTCACTCGCATGCTATGACTAGACAAAGATGCATAGATGCTCGTCACCTCACCTATACATCGTATTTAACAACCAAACACGTAGCAAATAAACATATAATACATATTTCCTCAAGCCAAAGTTAGACACGACATTTACCTTGCTCCGAAGACCACTTAATTCTCAATCACAACTTTTCTTTTGGAATTCACCTCCAAACCACTCGTATCTATTCAAAAATGACTCAATAACATCAAATATTGCTAAAAGAATCAATTATATTTCATAAATTAAATTTCCTAAATTTTCCTCCAAAAAGTCAAAAAATCGACTCCGGGCCCGCTTGGTCAAAACCCGAAGTTCAGACCAAAATCTTTTTACCCATTCTCCTCCTAGCCCGGATATATAATTGGTTTTGGAATCCGACCTCAATTCGAGGTCTAAATCCCTAAATTTTGAAATTCCTAAGTTCTACCCAAAAATCCTAAGTTTACCATAAATATTCTAGATTCTAGGTTGAAATCTTGTTATAAGATGTAAAAGATTGAAAGAAAAGAGTTAGGAATCACTTACCTATGATTTGGGGAAGATTTGGTCTTTGGAAAATCGCCTCTTAAGGTTTAGGTTTTGAAAATTTGAAGAATGAATGAAAAATCCCGTCTAAGTCCCTTTTACTCAGCTGCAGGTGTCGCAATTGCGACCTGAGCTTCGCAAATGCGAAGGAACAATCGCAATTGTGATGCCCTTCACAATCATGCTTCCTTCGTAAATGCGAGGAAAGTGTCGCATTTACGACCAATGAACCTCGCAAATGCGAGTGGATGTTCGCATTTGCGAACCTGCCCTTCCCAGACTCCCTTCGCAATTGCAAAGGTAACCTCGCAAATGTGAGAACTTCTGGCCCAGGCTTTTGATCGCAATTGCGATGAAAGCCTCGCAATTGTAGAACCTATTATGTTCGCATTTGCAATGCATGATCTCACAATTGCGAGATCAGAGGCCTGCAACAGGTTCAGTTATACCAGCAAAATTTTCTAAGTTCAAAACATCCAGTGGGCTATCTGAAACTCACCCGAGCCCTCGGGGCTCCAAACCGAACATGCCCACAAGTCTAAACACATCATACAGACTTGCTCGCGTGATCAAATCGCCAAAATAACACCTAGAATTACGAATGTAGCACCAAATCAAATGAAATTCTCAAGAACACTTTAATATTCATATCGTCTCAACTAGATGTCCGAATCACGTCAAATCAACTTCGTTTCTCACCAAATTTCACAGACAAGTCTTAAATATCATAATGAACCTATACCGGGCTCCGGAACCAAAATACGGACCCGACACTAATAATATCAAACATCAATCAATTCTTAACAACAATTAATTTTAGGACTTTTAATTTTCATCAAAAAATTATAACTTGAGCTAGGGACCTCCAAATTCAATTTCGGGCATACGCCCAGGTCCCATAATTCGATACGGACCCACCAGGACCGTCAAAATATGGATCCCAGCCCGTTTACTAAAAATATTGACCGAAGTCAACTAAAATAAACTTTTAAGGCATACATTCTTATTTTCATAAATTTTCAATATGAAAGCTTTTCGGAAACCTGCTCGGATTGCGCATGTAAATCGAGAAGGGTAAAAACTAAGATTTTTTAAGGCTTAAGAGCGCAGATTCGAGTTCTAAAATATAAGATGACCTTTTGGGTCATCACATTCTCCACCTCTAAAACAACCGTTCGTCCTCAACGGACATAGAAAAGTAGTTGGGCTGGTGAAAATGTAGGGAAATCTACTCCGCATATCGGACTCGGAATCTCAAGTAGTTGCCTCAATAGGCTAACCTCTCCACTGCACTCGAACGGAAGGGTAACTCATTGATCTCAACTGGAGAACTTGCCGGGCTAGAATTACCACCAGCTCCTCTTCGTAAGTCAAATCCTTGTCCAACTGGAGAGTGCTGCAATCTAACACATGGGACGGATCACCATGATATTTTTGGAGCATAGACACATGGAATATCGGATGAACAATTGCTAAACTAGGTGGCAACGCAAGCCTGTAAGCTACCTCCCCACTCTCTCGAGGATCTCAAATGGCCCGATATACCTAGGGCTCAACTTTCCCTTCTTCCTAAATCTCATAACACCCTTCACGGGCGATACCCGAAGTAATACCCTCTCTCTGACCATGAATGCCACATCACGAACTCTACGGTCGGCATAATGTTTTTGCTTGGACTGAGCTATATGAAGTCGATCCTGTATAATCTTGACCTTGTCCAAGGCCTCCTGAACTAAATTTGTACCCAATAACCAAGCCCCCCATGCTCAAACCACCCAATTGGAGACCTACACCATCTACCATATAATGCCTCATAGGGAGCTATCTGAATACTCGACTGGTAACTGTTATTGTAGGCAAACTCCGCTAATGGCAAGAACTGATCCCAAGAACCTCCAAAGTCAATAACACAGGCACGAAGCATATCTTCCAAGATCTAAATAGTACGATCGGACTATCTGTCCGTCTGAGGATGGAATGTTGTGCTCAACTCAACCCGCGTACCTAACTCACATTGTACTGCCCTTCAAAAGTGCGAGGTAAACTACGTACCTCGATCAGAAATGATAGACACGGGCACACCGTGAAAATGGACGATCTCACGAATGCAAATCTCTGCCAACCGCTTTGAGGAATAGGTAACTGCCACAAGAATGAAATGTGCTGACTTAGTCAGCCTGTCCACAATAACCCAAACTGCATCGAACTTCCTTTAAGTACGTGGGAGTCCAACAAACATCCATAGTGATACACTCCCACTTCCACTCAGGAATATCTAACCTCCGAAGTAAACCACCAGGTCTCTGATGCTCATACTTTACCTGCTAGCAATTTAGGCACCGAGCTACATAAGCAACTATGTCCTTCTTCATTCGCCTCCACCAATAATGCTACCTCAACTCCTGATACATCTTGACGGCGCCCGGATGAATAGAATATCGGGAACTGTGGGACTCCTCAAGGATCAACTCACGAAGTCCATCCATATTAGGCACACAAATACGACCCTACATCCTCAAAACTTCGTCATCTCTAATAGTAACCTGCTTGGCACCACCGTACCGCACTGTGTCTCAAAGGACAAGTAAATGAAGATCGTCATCCTGTCGATCTCTGATGCGCTCAAACAAAGAAGACCGAGCAACTGTACAAACTAGGACACGGCTGGGCTCAGAAACATCTAACCTCACGAACTGGTTGGCCAAGGCCTGAACATCCAATGCAAGAGGTCTCTCACCAACTGGAATATATGCAAGCCTACCTATACTGACGGACTTTCTACTCAAAGCATCGGCCACCACATTGGCCTTCCTGGGATGATACAATATGGTGATATCATAGTATTTCAATAGCTCCATCCACCTCCTCTGCCTCAAATTGAGTACCTTCTGCTTGAACAAATACTGCAAGCTCCGATGATCAGTGAATACCTTACATGGCATGCCGTAAAGATAGTGCCTCCAAATCTTTAGCGCGTGAACAATGGTTGCCAGCTCTAGATCATGCACAGGGTAATTCTTCTCATGAACCTTCAGCTGTCGTGAAGCATATGCAATAACCTTGCCACCCTGCATCAATACCGCACCCATACCAATACGAGATACGTCACAATATACTGTATAAGATCCTGAATCTATGGGTAGCACCAATACCGGTACCGTAGTCAAAACAGTCTTGAGTTTCTGAAAGCTCTCTTCACACTCGTCTGACCATCTGAACGGGGCAGCCTTCTGGGTCAGTCTGGTCAACGGGGCTGTTATGGATGAAAACCCCTCCACAAATCAATGGTAATAGCCCGCTAAACCCAGGAAACTATGGATTTTTATAGGTGATGTGGGTCTAGGCCAGTTCTGAACTACCTCAATCTTCTTAGGGTCCACCTGAATACTCTCTGCTGATACAACGTGACCCAAGAAAGCAACTGAACCCAACCAAAACTTACATTTTGAGAACTTAGCATATAACTGGCTATCTTTCAGAGTCTGAAGAACGATCCGGAGGTGCTGCTCATGCTCCTCTTGACTGTGGGAGTAGATCAAGACATCATCAATAAAAATAACCACAAAGGAATCCAAGTAGGGTTTGAACACCCGGTTCATCAAATCTATGAATGCTGCTGGGGCATTTGTCATCCCAAATAACATCACTAGCAACTCATAATGCCTATACCGAGTCTCAAAAACTGTCTTAGGAACATCGGATGCACTAATCCTCAATTGATGATAGTCAGATCTCAAATCAATCTTTGAAAACACCTTGCACCCTGAAACTGACCAAATAAATCATCAATCATCGGCAATGGATACTTGTTCTTGATGGTGACTTTGTTCAACTGCCGATAATCTATACATATCCTCATCGATGCATCTTTCTTCTTCACAAACAACACGGGTGCACCCCAGGGCGAGACACTAGGTCTAATGAAGCCCTTATCAAGCAAATCTTGCAACTGCTCCTTCAATTCTTTCAACTCTGGCGGGCCATGTGGTATGGCGGAATAGAAATAAGCTGAGTGCCTGGAGCCAAATCAATGCAGAAATCAATATCCCTATCGGATGGCATTCCCGGCAGGTCTGCAGGAAACACCTTTGGAAACTCACGAACAACCGGCACCGAATCTATGGAAGGAACCTCCACACTAGAATCGCGGACATAAGCCAAATAAGCTAGACACCCCTTCTTGACCATATGCTGGGCCTTCACATAAGAGATAACCCTATTGGAAGAATGACCAAGATTCCCTCTCCACTCTAATCGAGGTAACCCCTGCAAGGCTAAGGTCACCGTCTTGGCATGACATTCTAATATAGCATGATAAGGTGACAGCCAATTCATACCTAGTATGACATCAAAATCAACCATGTCAAGAAGTAGAAGATCTATACGAGTCTCAAGACTCCTAATGGTGACCACACACGAACGATAAACACGATCTACATTAATAGCATCTCCCACTGGTATGGACACATACACATGAGCACTCAAAGAATCACGGGGCACAACCAAATAAGAAGAAAAATAGGATGACACATAGGAGTAAGTAGATCCCGGATCAAATAGAACTGAAGCATCTCTACTGTAAACTGAAACAGTACCTGTGATAACAACGTCAGATGACTCAGCCTCAGGCCTGGCTAGGAAAGCATAACACTGGGGCTGGGCCCCACCACCTTGCACTACGTCCCTGGGACGGCCTCTAACTGGCTGGTCTCCACCTCTAACGGCTTGCCCTCCGCCTCTAACAATCTGGCCTCTACCTCTGGCTGCCTGACCCCTGCCTCTGGTTGGCTGAGCAGGTGGTGTAGCAACTGGTGCCGGAACTATGGCACGAGAACTCTGATGCTGTGAGCTACCCGTTGCCCGAGGGCAAAATCTAGCAATGTGCCTCGGAT